>JAJOZX010006799.1:0-239656 GCA_023014485.1 Bathynomus jamesi | reverse complement strand
CGCTCCATATGGCAACGGCAACGGGAATGGGACCAGGCCACACAAAACAAACTCCACAAGCTCAAACCACAATTAGGGTACTGGGCCTCCTCATTCCACCGGTCCCGCCATAAAGAAGTGATTCTAGCTCGTCTTCCCCCTCGGACACACCCGCATTACTCATGGACACCTTATGGCTAAATCGCCAGCCCCGCTCTGCCCTACCTGCCAAGCCCCTATCACTGTCGTACATCTGGTCGAATGCCCAAACCTGTCCGCTCTTCGTCGCGGGTGTTTCCCTCTCTTGTCCGAAAATCCCATACCCGACCGCCTACGCTCCATACTCGCCGAAGGCCCCCACTTTTCAGCGGAAGCGATTTTCCTTTTCCTCACTCATTCCCATCTGCTTCATCGCATCTAAGGCCATACCCCTCCTACCGCCTATTCAGCAACTGAACCTCTCACTCCCCTAGTCTACCATCCCCAACTCATCTCAGTGAGACCACCCACCCACTGTCTCGCCGAGATATGTACCACTTTCCCTAGGTACGAATCGGTGGTAAATTAAAGAAAGGAAAAAAAAATTCTCCTTGTGCTCTCTTTACTTTAGTTTCGGCGCGATATGATCTTAGCAGTTGAAGCGCCAGTGAAGCACTGCTATTCGTTCAATTCAATTTCTGAATAAAGATTATTATTATTATTATTATTATGATGATGATGATGATGTAATCAAATATTGAGAGGGTTGACAAAAGTAGAGAGACACCACGATGATTGTCCTCGAACAAATGGCAAACCTTATCAATGGAATACCAGAACGTGCGTCAGCTTTACATGTGTATACTTTTGCTGAAGTTATGTAGGCTACTTCGGTAACTGTAAATAGTTTTATGTTAATTAGCTTACTTGAAATTGACATTTTGCAAAATTTTATTATAAAATATAGCTGCTGACTCGGATAACCTCGATAGGCCCAAGTGACTTCTTGTTTTCCAAATGTAATGTAATAATGCAAAGGGGAAATCAACACTATTTTAAATATATTGATTCAATAAATCTGTTATTATTTATCAACTTTTATTATCAAATCAAAAACTATGGAAAAACCCCAAGGTGTCTTTTATTTTTGTTAACTATCTGTAGGATCAATAAATAAATTAAGCATATAGGCTTGCATGTTTTTAAAGGTTAATGTGGAAACATTGTTTTTCATTTAGTACTTCTAAATCATGCAAATATGCCCTTGTGTGAAGCTTATTTTTCAGACGCTAGGTGGCGAGTATCTAATATTCATTTGGTGGAATAACAACAAATAATGGAAAACAGCAAATTTTGAATCTTTGGTTCAAGAAGATAATTAACTACGTTTGTTTTCCTGTTACGCTAAAAGTTATAATTAATGAAAACCCACAATATTCATTACTCAGAATACTTTTGCTGAGGCAAAAGTATTACGACTAATAAAATGTCTTGTGACTGAGTTTGGCCTCATTATAACTTCACAAAATGCCAGGTTAGAATATTTGAGATTTGTCTTAAATGAGCTTCATGAAAATAAGCCTAATTTCTGTCAAGGCTACATAACTACATATGGTCTAAGAAGTAGGTATGTAACTTAGGACTACAGCCAACATAACCACAGGACTATGATGTCAGGCAGAAAATGACCAAATTATTTAGTTTTAAAAACTAAACTAAATATAATTAAACCCAGATCACAATTAAAGTTTTTGCTGATCGTTGATACTTCATTGTCTTTCTTCGACCTTCGTCAGTTACTTGAACTGCTCGTCTCGGCGCTCGTTTCCTCACTCAGCGCGGACTGCCTCGCCGGTGGAATTTCGTCGACTGTTTTAAGGAACTGAAACTCGGAAGCGTCCTGCATATCTCGCATTCTGGTATCTTCGTATCATCTGTACTTTATTTGTCTGCATTAGGACTATAAATAGAAGTAAATCAGACTGTAGTTTACTTGTCCCTGTTCCTGGTAATACAAATCTGAGGTACGCTCGGGCAGTGTTTTGAATCCCGTTGAAGTACGTGTAATTTAAAAAAATGTTATGATACTTAGTGTTAATACACCGAGGAATGAAAAGGAAGAGGTTCGTATCATCAATGATTATGTATTCCTTGTTTGACAACGCCCGAGTTGACCTACAGTTAATGCACAAAAATCTCTACACTTTAAAACAATGAAATGGTGACGAAAAATCACGATAATCTGGTAAGATTGATCGATGTTATTTGTCATTTAGCTGAGCAGGAACTTGCCTTTCGAGGTCATGGTGAGTTAGAGAGTTCCTTAAACAAAGGAAACTACGTACAACTCTTGAATTTACTAAGAGGCTACGATAATTTGTTGGACGAACATTTAAACAACTACAGTTTTTCGTGATAAATCTCCGGCTATCCAAAAAGACTTGATAGAAGCAATCAGTATGTTATGATTGGCGTGATAAAAAAAAAAGAAGAATTACAGTACTTGTGCTACATTTGTTGCCATTTTCCTTGAGTGTTCAGACATTATTAATAAATCATAATTATCTACTGTGCTATGATACGTGGATGAATGTGGTAAGGTCCAAGAGAGGGTTATACGGTTTACAGACGTCAAGTGCGGACAGATCTGCTGAGGCACTGTATAAACATGTAGGTATTGATTTCGATTGAAAAGAAATTGCTACTTAAACAAAGGAATGACGTGCAATCGAAATTTAATGACGCAGTCTGTAATAACGTGGAGTGTTAGAGCGTAACTAGCAATAATTAAAGTAAAAAATAACTAGATGTCTCATTAAAGTATCTATCACTGCAGTATTAGTACTGAATCAGTAATACTTTCCAGCATACTAATAGGACTAATATAATTAAAGATTTACTCATCATAGATTATTTCAAGAACTAAATATTTTCCTTCACGTAAGCTAACTTAGATCAAAAGTTTTGGGGGACAAAACCTATATTATCCCCCTCAGTTCAAAAGTTGGTGGGGGGGACGTGTCCACCCCGTCTCCCCCCGTTAGTTACACCCTGGGTTAGTAATTAGACAAAAGTACTTCAGGTACTTTGCTTTAGATCTTCTTTCGGGGCTTATCATTTGCGCCAGAGTCAACAAACCTAGACCAACCCAGTCCTACTTTATAAATTTAGAAGTTATAGACATTACCCTAAACTGACATAATAATTAGACAGCTTAACTAATCACCAACTAGTCATCTTAGATTAGACACCATATAGAATTCAGAATCAACAATTGCTGCAGAGAGAAAAATACATGCTGCTTAGGGCAGCCTATGAGCCGAACAGTCCGCGTCTTAGTGTTTATGGTTTTGTGTTGCCATTAATTTTCCTTTTAGTCACATTTAGAATATATATACAGGGTGTCCCATAAGTCCGACATCATAGGAGAAATTCATATTTTTCTATTTCCACAAACCATAATTCATATTTTTCTATTTCTACAAACCATAATTCATATTTTTCTATTTCTACAAACCATAATTCATATTTTTCTCTTTCTACAGGCCATAATGTCTGTCAGCAAGGAAGAACGGATCCAGATAATTCTACTCATAGGAAATCGGAGTCAAAGAGAGGCCGCTGCTGAATTTAACAGACTGCATCCAGACCGCGAGCCAATAACACAGAGTTGTGTTAGCAGACTTGTTGCAAAGTTTAAGGAAACAGGATCCATAGAAGATAAACCACGCAGTGGACCTTCAAGGAAGTCCACTGACGATGATACAGCGACTGCTATCCCGGCTCATTTTAACAGAAGTCCCAATAAGTCTCTTCGGCGATTGTCCGCCGAGACAGGAGTGTCGAAAAGTATCATCCATCGCATTCTTCAGGCTCACAAATGGCATCCATATAAACTTCAGGTCCTACAGAAATTAAGCGATGATGATCCCGACCGGCGGATGGAATTTTGTGAATGGGCTACCATTCTGTTCAGTGACGAGGCTGTTTTTTATGGAAATGGTGAGGTAAATCGACAGAACACCCGCTACTGGTCTCAAAACAACCCTCACTGCTATACCTCTTCAAAGGAACAAGGTGCATCTCGGGTGATGGTATGGTGTGGCATTTGGAAGGATCGCATCATAGGCCCCCTCTTTTTCGATGAACATGTCACTGGAAGCACCTACCTACATATGCTCAAGGAAGAAGCATTTCCCATTGTCTTGAACGAAGAAGGAAATTTCCCAACATGGTTCCAACAAGACGGTGCTCCTGCACATTACAGCACCCAAGTAAGGGAATACTTGTACCAACAATTCCCTGGTCATTGGATAGGACGTCGAGGGCCTGTGGAATGGCCAGCTAGAAGCCGGATTTCACGCCACTAGATTTTTATCTCTGGGGCCACTTGAAAGCGCTGGTATACACAGAGAAAATTAGGAGTGTTGAACATTTGCGGCAGCGCACTATTGGGGCATGTAACGCCATTACTCCTGAATCATTCACCGTGTGCTTGCTGACTGGGTATCACGTCTGAATTTGTGTATTGAAAACAATGGTGGACATATTGAGCACGTTCTGTAAATAAAAGCTTTTGTTTGCCTTTTTTTTATTATTTTCCTATGATGCCGGACTTATGGGACACTATATATATATATATATATATATATATATATATATATAATTTATATATATATATATATATATATATCGTAAAGAACGACGCTTGTATAGGAGAACATTCCGCGCAAGATGAGAAGAGAGAACGAACAAATGAAAAAATGAGGTAACCACCGGGAATCGAACCCGGGATCTTCCGATTGCCGGTCAGATATGATAACCACTACACCATGGTCCCCAGTCGATCAGAAGTCGTAATTCCTCTATATACGCGCAGAAACCAATGCCACGAGGGGGGCACCTCCCGCATGCCGTATCTATATATACACATTTCAACTGCAAAGAACACGCAGTATAAATAACGTAAAGAACGACGCTTGTATAGGAGAACATTCCGCGGAATGTTCTCCTATACAAGCGTCGTTCTTTACGTTATTTATACTGCGTGTTCTTTGCAGTTGAAATGTGTATATATAGATACGGCATGCGGGAGGTGCCCCCCTCGGGGCATTGGTTTCTGCGCGTATATAGAGGAATTACGACTTCTGATCGACTGAGGACCATGGTGTAGTGGTTATCATATCTGACCGGCAATCGGAAGATCCCGGGTTCGATTCCCGGGTGGTTACCTCATTTTTTCATTTGTTCGTTCTCTCTTCTCATCTTGCGCGGAATGTTCTCCTATACAAGCGTCGTTCTTTACGTTATTTATACTGCGTGTTCTTTGCAGTTGAAATGTATATATAGATACGGCATGCGGGAGGTGCCCCCCTCGGGGCATTGGTTTCTGCGCGTATGTAGAGGAATTACGACTTCTGATCGACTGAGGACCATGGTGTAGTGGTTATCATATCTGACCGGCAATCGGAAGATCCCGGGTTCGATTCCCGGGTGGTTACCTCATTTTTTCATTTGTTCGTTCTCTCTTCTCATCTTGCGCGGAATGTTCTCCTATACAAGCGTCGTTCTTTACGTTATTTATACTGCGTGTTCTTTGCAGTTGAAATGTATATATAGATACGGCATGCGGGAGGTGCCCCCCTCGGGGCATTGGTTTCTGCGCGTATATAGAGGAATTACGACTTCTGATCGACTGAGGACCATGGTGTAGTGGTTATCATATCTGACCGGCAATCGGAAGATCCCGGGTTCGATTCCCGGGTGGTTACCTCATTTTTTCATTTGTTCGTTCTCTCTTCTCATCTTGCGCGGAATGTTCTCCTATACAAGCGTCGTTCTTTACGTTATTTATACTGCGTGTTCTTTGTAGTTGAAATGTATATATAGATACGGCATGCGGGAGGTGCCCCCTCGGGGCATTGGTTTCTGCGCGTATGTAGAGGAATTACGACTTCTGATCGACTGAGGACCATGGTGTAGTGGTTATCATATCTGACCGGCAATCGGAAGATCCCGGGTTCGATTCCCGGGTGGTTACCTCATTTTTTCATTTGTTCGTTCTCTCTTCTCATCTTGCGCGGAATGTTCTCCTATACAAGCGTCGTTCTTTACGTTATTTATACTGCGTGTTCTTTGCAGTTGAAATGTATATATAGATACGGCATGCGGGAGGTGCCCCCCTCGGGGCATTGGTTTCTGCGCGTATGTAGAGGAATTACGACTTCTGATCGACTGAGGACCATGGTGTAGTGGTTATCATATCTGACCGGCAATCGGAAGATCCCGGGTTCGATTCCCGGGTGGTTACCTCATTTTTCATTCTCTCTTCTCATCTTGCGCGGAATGTTCTCCTATACAAGCGTCGTTCTTTACGTTATTTATACTGCGTGTTCTTTGCAGTTGAAATGTATATATAGATACGGCATGCGGGAGGTGCCCCCATCGGGGCATTGGTTTCTGCGCGTATGTAGAGGAATTACGACTTCTGATCGACTGAGGACCATGGTGTAGTGGTTATCATATCTGACCGGCAATCGGAAGATCCGGGTTCGATTCCCGGGTGGTTACCTCATTTTTTCATTTGTTCGTTCTCTCTTCTCATCTTGCGCGGAATGTTCTCTATACAAGCGTCGTTCTTTACGTTATTTATACTGCGTGTTCTTTGCAGTTGAAATGTGTATATAATATATATATATATATATTATATTATTATATATATATATTATATATATATATATATATATATACACACAGACCGTGCATGGAACAAGGAACTCTTCTCGGAAAATTAAATCCACTATAGTCCGAATAAGTAATGGTAAATGACAAATACTATAGTTTTTCTTTTTCATGATGCTAACCCGACGTGGGCAACGGGTTTTGAAAAGTGGACGCTCAATTCTGCCAGTTGAGGTTTAAGTTTTGTTTTTTGGCGAAAAATATAATAGTTCCCCCTTTTTCTTTGATGTATTCAATCTGACGTGAAGGCAGCGAGTCTTTTGCTTATATTGAGGTTCTAAATGTAGCTGGGCTAGGCTGTTTTAAATCCTAGATCCTGTCCCAAAGCTGGATCCTGTCTGCTTTACAGATAGCTGGTGAGGGAAGCTATATTTTTGGGACCTCTCTGCGAGTAACCCGTTGCCCACGTCGGGCTAGCATCATGAAAAAGAAAAAAAACTATAGTATTTGTCATTTACCATTACTTATTCGGACTATAGTGGATTTAATTTTCCTAGAAGAGTTCCTTGTTCCATGCACGGTCTGTGTGTATCATAAAAAACCTCAGGGAACCATTCTGAGTTCATTCCCATTATATATATATATATATATAAAATGCAAATCCACAAGGAAAAAATTTATTCCAAGGTCTTTCGTGTATTCGGCAGTACACCTCGTCAGGGAGTGATTCCCTGACGAGGTGTACTGCTGAATACACGAAAGACCTTGGAATAATTTTTTTTTTTCCTTGTGAGTTTGCAACATTCGTTCATTTCACGTTTTTAATTGTGAAAATTCATCATATATATATATATATATATATATATATATATATATATATATATATATATATATATCTATATATGGGATGAATTTCACAATTAAACACGTGAAATGAACGAATGTTGCAAATCCACAAGGAAAGAAATTTATTCCAAGTACTCGTGTATTCAGCAGTACACCTCGTCAGGGTATATATATATATATATATATATATATACTGGTCAAAAAAAGAAACGCAATTAGCTTGCATATGGTGTAAAATTTAAGTTGTTAGTGGTATTATCACAGTTTCAAGATTATGGTTAAATGTTTGTTCAAATCTTTTAAAGCCACTTAGTGCATGTTTTTAAACCTGACTAATCCCGGCTAAGACGCCATTTTGTTACAAACAATAAACAGAGATTAAATTGAATGTATTCTTTATGAAGGCATGCATTTTTTCTTTGACTTCACAGAATACACACTGCCCGTTGAGAAAACCAAACTTTTTCCCGCGATTGAGGCATGCCACGACTCTCAGAGGTCGTGTCGTGCCTTGGGCATGTTGGATGCAGGCATGTCTGCTGTCCAAGTTGCACAACGAATGCATGTGCATCCCAGCACAATCTCTAGGCTGTTAGACGGTACAATGCCACAGGAAGTGTTCAGGACCTGCCAAGACGTGGGCGACCTCGTGTGACGACCCAACGCCAGGATCGCCACATTGTACTGCAGCACCTGCGTCATCGGCAGCGGAATGCTCGTCAGACAGCCAGAGAGAGACCTGGTATCCACAACAACAGAATTAGTGACCAGACCGTCAGAAACCGACTCCGTAATGCAGGACTCCGATCCCGCAGTCCTTACAGAGGTCCTTTTCTCACTGATGCAAGAAGGCAACGACGCCTGCAATGGGCCTATCAGCACCGTGACCTATCGTGGGCCTATCAGCTCTGACTGCCCAGCGCTACAGGGATGAGATTCTTCACCCACATGTTCTTCCATTCATGAGGCAACATCCAGAATTGGTGCTCCTGCAACAGGACAATGCCAGACCTCATGCAGCCAGGATAGTGCAGCGTACCTGCAGGACAACAGGTGCAGACCTTACCATGGCCAGCCTTCAGCCCAGACATGTCACCGATAGAGCACGCAATGGGATGAACTTGAACGGCGAGTTCGCAGACGTCAGCATCAGCCGCAGAACATCAGGGAACTGACCAATGCAATTATTGAAGAGTGGAGGGCATCCCTTTGCTTTCCTGCAGAGACTGTTGAGGTCGATGAGGGCCAGACTCCAAGCCTGCATTGTGGCTAGGGGTGGCCATACGCGTTATTGACTGTTTGTTATGTGAGAAAAAAGAATATGTACCCAAATAGCAAACAAAACACACACGGCACACAAAATTTTTTCAACATCTCGGACACAATACGGCTGCTAAGTCTTATACAGCACATGCAGCTGACACAGCTAGGAACCCTCGAGCCGGACCGTTACATGGCAAGAAACTACCAGAACAGGTAGGCGGGAACGGATCCATCTCGGAGGACCACAAGGCTACAAAACACGCGATATCAAAGGACAACGAACTTAAAATGCACAAGGGGCAATGCAAAACAAAGAACATTAACATTGTCCTGGCAACTATTCAAGAAATAAAAACGAACAATTCACTAAACAAAATTTCGTACCTGGAAGGTGTTATGGACGAAACAAGGGCGGACATCGCATGCCTCACAGAAACGCATCTTAAAGACTGCCAAGGAAACTGCGATAACTGCGAACACTGTATCGATAAGAAAGAATTGCATATCGATGGTTTCAACTTACTAAGAGCGGATAGAATAGCGAGATGTAAAGGTGGTTGTGCCTGTTTATATACATGAAAGGCATATGACAGAGCGGTAATAAGTAAATCCAACAGTTTCGTGGAAACCCTTGCAGTGAAAATAGAGAAACTAAACGTGGTACTGATAGTCATCTATAGACCTCCAAACTCTCCAAATGAAAAATTTTCGAATGCCATTGAGGATATCAGAACCCTAATAAAGTCCGTAAACTCTCCATCCCCTGATATAATACTTGGCGATTTTAATTTCCCATTTATAAAATACAAAAAGGATAGAAATATATTTATACAGCAAGCTAAGGGGGGCACAAGACAGGACCAGGAGCAAGCAAGAATGCTGATGGCTCTCACAAACGAGTTTGTGCTGACACAGGAGATAACCGAAAATACCAGGAAAAATAACTGGCCTAGATCTGGTATTCACAAATAACACGAACTTGATTGCGGATATAAAAATAACCAACTATTATCTCAGACCACAGTATAATCGAGTTATCAACAAATATGGCGATAACTTTAAAAGACAATACACATACGGAAGGAAGAAGCAAATTTGCGGCTTTTAACTTAAACTCCAAGACCATAAATTGGGAAGAAATCTGATCACACATGGCCCAAATAGAGTGGAGAACAGTTTTCGAGAATGAAACAACTAAGGAAATGCTAACAATCTTGGAAGAAAAGACGCTGAGAATTTTGGAAAAATATGCTCCGAAAGCACAGCCAAAAGGAAAGAGGAACTGGCTAGAGAGGCAAAAGAGAGAGTAGCGACGAAGTTAGCTAATTGCGGAGACAACAATGCCAGGAAAGAAATACAAAAAAAACTGGAGAGAATCGATTGGGGAATACAAACTCTGATAAAGGGCCACACAGAGAGGGAAGAGGAAAAGGTGGTAGAAGCAATAAAGGAAAATCCAAAATACTTCTACAGCTATGCGAAAAAGAAAACAAAAATGCGCGCTACTATCCGGCCCTTAAGGGAAGGAAATGATGAACTAACAGACGATCTAAAAGAAATATCTGAAATATTGAGAGCCCAGTATGAATCGGTATTCAGTACCTCAAAAAGTGACAAAGCGATACCTGACATAGATGCATTCTTCAAAGAGAAATTGCAAGGAGAATGTATAACAGACTTTGATTTTGCCCCAGAAGATGTAGCGAGAGCTATAGGCAGGGGTGTGTTGCCAATTTCTTAACAACGGTTCTGATACAGATAGGGGTGTAAATCGACGAGTGCAAATGGCGCGAGTCATTAAGCTAGGGGCTCGGGTGAGCGGTAGCTCCCCCAGCGGGGTCTGGGGCGGAGCCCATGAAGCCAACGCATTTTACCTTTTCCAAACCATTTTGTAGCATTTTGGCAGAAATTATTTACTATATTCTTTATACTTACTAATGACATAATTATCTCAAAATAAACTAATTTTTCATCAAAAAATAAATAAATATTGAAACGACCACTGCTTGTGATACTACCTATATTTTTCTATAAAATCCTGAAAAAATGAAAAAAAAAAGATATAAATAAATTTCTACTGACTTAAATATTTGTTAAAAACAAACAAAGTTCGGTGATCCAATCAAAATTTAACAATCGGTTCGAGCGAACCGGACCGAGCCGGTCCCAGCACACCCCTGGTTATAGGAAAAATGAAATCACATTCAGCTGCAGGTCCGGATAAATGGAATTCACTATTAATTAAAAACTGTAAAAATGAAATAGCTACACCCTTATATTGAATATGGAGAAGATCCCCAGACACGGGGGAAATACCGAGCATCTTGAAAATAGCAAACTATCGACCAGTGTCCTTGACGTCCCACCTCGCAAAAAATTTTGAAAGAATAGTCAGAGAGAAAATCTATGATTTCTTGGAGACATTGGAAAGATTCAACGAAAATCAACACGGATTCCGATCAGAAAGATCATGCCTATCACAACTTATAGAGCATTATAACAATATCCTAGATGCACTTGAAGTAGGCTGACCATACGTACCGTTTTGAACGGGACAGTACCGTTTTTTTAATATTTTTTGGCCGTCCCGTCGTTTTAATAAAAATGTCAATTTTGTCCCGGTTTATGTACTTTTTCATGAATACAGAATATTACATAACCCCGTCCCTTTTTTGCCATCCCAATGTCCCGTTTTTGTCTCAGGAAATATGGTCAGCCTAACTTGAAGGCAATGAAAACTATGATGTTATATACACGGATTTTGCTAAAGCTTTCGACAAATGCGATCATGGTATAATAGCACATAAAATGAAACATATGGGAATAACAGGCAAAGTGGGAAAATGGATCTACAACTTCCTCAGAAATCGACTACAGGTGGTCAAAATTCAAGGTGTATCATCATCAGAATCAGAAGTACGCAGCTCAGTACCACAAGGTACAGTGCTGACCCACTCCTGTTCATTATCATGCTAATAGAAATAGATAGTGGAGTAAATAGCAACAGTATAGTAACATCATTTGCGGACGATACAAAGATCAGAAAAATCAGCGATGCAAACGAAGTAGAGGCCTTGCAGAGAGAGAGAAACAAAATATACAAATGGTCAGAAGACAACAATATGACATTTAACACCAAGAAATTTCAGCTCTTGAGATATGGTAGAAATGAGGAACTTAAAAAGACTGCATATTATGCTCCAGATAGACAAGAAATTCAGAGAAGCGCGAAAGCGGTCGACGTGGGGGTAATAATGACCGAAGATGCCAAATTCGAGATACAAAATCAGATAGCAATAAACAAAGCAAAAAGAGTCGCGGGACAGGTACTAAGAACGTTCAAAAGGAGGGACAAGACAGTAATGATTTTTTTAATTATTTCAGGTAAATTTTACGTTAAAAATTATTTTTATAAAAAAATATTAAAAAGGTTTAATAATTTTTGCATGTTAAGTAGAAAAATCATACTCTCGTTAAATGTTAATAGAATTTGAATTATTTGATATTTTAGTCTGAAAACTTGCTTGCGTATAGATAAATACATACGTTTTATTGTGTAGAAGTTCTATTAAAATTAAACGACAAAGGTTGATTTTATAGCCTTTTTAATATGTATCCTTTTTTTATGGCACACCCGTTATATATGGGATGAATTTCACGATTAAACACGTGAAATGAATAAATGATACAAATCCACAAGGAAAAAGAAAAATGATTCCAAGGCCTTTCGTGTATTCAGAAGTACACCTCGTCAGGGAATGAAAAATAAAAATATATACACGTCACCTCAGTCATTGGCCTTTTTACAAATAAAACAAAAAGGGCAGAGTTTAGTTACAAATAGCCAAAGCTTATAAATAAACGTTTAAAAGTTTCTATTATTTTCAGTGCTGAGCAGGTGCGCAATTAATCCGCCACTGTTAATAGTGATGAACGAATTTCCATTTCCGCAGTGCAAAATCAGGCGATATATTTGTTTCCGTCGCCACAATTTGTGTCTTACCAAATATGGTAATTATTTATGGCATTGGTTTGAGCAAAACATGGTCGACTGTAAAATCAGGCGGAAAGATTTGCCATTTGAGTTGAATGTTTCAACTTCTTTCAAGAAATATCACGAGCATTTTAAGGCACTTTCAATAATATATATGTAACAATTACAACAAATAACTACATTCGTTTCATTTGCAGTCTGTCTCTTGCGCAACATGTTTGTGCTAGTGAATATTTAAAAATAATCGTTGTCAAGTAAGTCATGTATATTTATAATATGTCTGTGAGTACCTTATTAGTAGTTTCCTTGATACATTTCAAGAACCATAAAACTGATCAGGTAAGATTTCAATTCTCATGTCACTTTGATGACATAAATTAAGTCAATTGATGTCTTACAATGGGAGCGTTTTCACCTAACCCTTTATGTCCTGGCGGTACTTCTAGGTACCACATCTTTAAAATCTCCATAATTATTTTTCTACCCGGTTGATCCTGCCGGTACTTTCAAGTCCTAATGTGAATTAGTTTCTTTATGAGATAATAGATGGCGTTGAGAAGTAAATGTGAGCGTGTGGCGCCAGAGGCTGTTTACTCTTTAGTATCTCTGCATGGAGGGTACAGTCGAGGAGGCCATGAAGCAGCAGTCCAACGAAGTGGGCAGCAACAACGAGGAGGAGGAGGAGGATGACTTCTTCAGTGCTGTCATCCAGACAAAAGAGAGCAGCAGAAGCCACAGGTCACTCAAGGGCAAGGCCCAGAACTTGGTCAAGACCTGGCTGGAGACCAACTCCAAGGACTTGCTGACAGATGCTGCCTTCTTGGGTGAGCAAGTGTTGGTGGACTTGTTCATCAAGTTCAACACAGCCATCCCCTCCAGTGCTGCAGTGGAGCGTTTGTTCTCTATGGGCAAGGACATCCTGAGGGCCAAGAGATCATCCCTGTCTGATGAAAACTTTGATATGCTAATTTTCATGAAGGGCAACATGCATCTCATGGACAAAATGGAGAACGAGAAGAAGAGGGAAAATTAAATTATATATATATTGTGTTTTTCATTTTTTTTATAATAAAAGTTAACGTTAACGGTTTATCGGTAACTTCCGTTACATGTTTAACGGATTAGCGGTTAAGGAAGTTAACTTTTTGGTTAACGGTGCCCACCACTGCAAATAGCTGTTACTAAACAAGAATGCCGCGACGTGGCAGTGTCGCCCGCCACTACGCATAACTCCGGCCAGGTATCTTCAGGTGACGAGGCAGGCAGGCCTGCTTCTCCCTCCCAATAACCCCTTTACTCCCCACTCGCACCTCTCCTGTCCTGGACACGCAATCTCGGCCTTATTTTGGTGAGTACAGGATTTAAATTTAATTGTCTATTTCATTTTTATTGTCTATTTCTCCATTTGTAAAAGGGCTCAGCACACTTTTGAAGGTGTGTGAAAGGTATGGGAAGGATAACGACATAAAATATAATCCTGATAAAAGTCATGTTACAATTATGAGGACCAAGTCTTACAAGTATATAAAATTTCCTGAATTTCAATTGAATGGTATGGTGCTGTCAGAAGTAACCCAGACTAAGTATCTTGGCTACATACTTAACGGATAGTCTTTCAGATGACTGTGATATTCTAAGGCAATGTAGACAATTATATGCTCAGGGAAATAGTTTGGTTAGAAAATGTCATATGTGTACATTAGATGTTAAGTTGATTTTGTTCAAAACTTTTTGTACTCCAATGTCCAATGTATACAGCTCATTTGTGGTGGGACTACAGGATGCATAATTTGAGGAAATTATATATTGCATATAATAATATTTTTAGGAGTTTATTAAGGACTCCAAGATTTGTAAATGGTGCTCCTTCTAGTGTCAGTATGCTGTTTGTAGTCAATAAGGTGCCAAACTGTGCCAGTGTCATTCGCAATTTTGTATTAGATTTATCACTAGGCTTTGTGAGTTAGTCAGTAAGATAATAGAAGCCATGGTTAGTGGGCTGGTCTCCGATATATTTTTATAAATCTCAAATCTGGAAGCATTGACGTTGGCAATTGTATGTTCATTATACACAGTGATTCACTGGCCTACTTAGTAAGTGTTCCAGACAACTATTTCTTAATCTTCTATGGATCTCTTGTATAGTATGAGCTCCTTTTGTGGCTCCGCAGACATCAAAGCGGTATTCTGTTTCCTCCCATACATTTTGCAGCATACTGTATCATACTGAACTTTTCTAACAGTCTCACGTATCCTTTCCTTCAAATGTTCCAAAGTTGTTGCCATTGGTAGAACAAAAACTTAATTTTTGACATAGCCCCAGAGGAAGAAGTAGAGGTGGAGTTAGATCGGGCGAACGAGCCGGCCAAGCAATGGGCCCCCGACGCTCCATCCAACGATCAGGCAATTACTCATTCAAGAATATAACGTCATTGTGGAAATCAGGTGGCGCACCATCCTGCTGAAACCACACATCAGCTTTGTCCTCTAGCTGTAGCATATCGCGGTAAATGATGCCGTTAATTGTTTGTTCATTAAAGAAGAATGGACCATACACTTTCTCAGCGGTAAGAGCACAAAACATGTTAACTTTAGGGCTATATCTGACGAGTTCAATATTACAAATAAAAATTCCCTGAAATATTCTTTATTTGTATATCTTGTTTCTCGCTGTAGCTTTGTTAGTTTTTCATAATAAATGTTTAAAATCGGGAAGATCATTGTTATCACCAGGTGTGTGTATATATATATATATATATATAAAATATGAATAAGTACGGTAAACCAAACCAGCTGATCAGATACGCCACTGACCTTAATGCATATTTGAACCTGGTATTTGTCCTCTGTTTTTGTTTTAATACAGGGCCTTACCTTGGTTTCTCTTGTTCACACCACATTAAGAAAGCATCCCTGAACGCATCATAAAGTTCAGCGTGGCTCGGCTCTCAACTGAGACTCGTAGACATCTTCCTTGAAGAAAGTGAGGGAGTGGGAAAATGACAATTTATCACTATTTTCTGATTTTTATTTTAATTGAAACAGTGAACATGACGGGGGAAAGCGAGCAGGGAAGTTATAATTTAACATTTTCATCGTGGAGAGACTAGAGAGCTTGTTGAGTAAATTTAAAGTCACAAACATTACAGTTTAGCACCAAACCGACCGACCTTCCAAAACACCACGTCCGAAGACTGGTTTCTGGGAACCTATGCCTTCGGCTCCTCAGCGCATTTTGAATGGTGACACCTACAGGATTCATAACGACCTGGAAAGTCAGGGAATTTAAAAAGGTCAGGAAAAGTAAGGGAAAATTGAGTTTTGTTGCGAAATTTCAGGGAAAATAGAAAAAAATTGGATGGTCAAGGAATTAACATGACTCTAAAGAACCATAGGCTACGGCATACTGTTTAGATAATTTTGTTCACCAAAGATTCTGAAGTAGTAAATTTTATTTTATGATAGAACTCTGTAGAATCAACAACAGTCTGAAAGGAAATGGCACTTAATAATAAAAGGAAAAGAAGTGTGTGTGTGTTAGAGGAGGTCGTTTAAAATACACAAAAAATGAAATTTGGTCAGGGAAATGTTTGCAAAGTTGTCAGGGAGAGTCAGAGAAATCACTTGGCAATATTCGCTGTGAACCCTGAACTATTATTTTACATTTCAAACAATTTCACTTTGCATATCTTAATTTCATACAATTTAATCAGTTTATTAAATTTCTTATTGAAAAAATACACATGCATTTTTTCGCTTTTTGAGATTTTGAATGCTCATCGCATGTCTGGAGTACGATAACGGCATGGCGTCCCGTCGTAAAGATGAGTCAAATCACGTTTTACTAAGCTTGCATGACATACATTCATGTCCACAATTATTTACACTTTAATTAATGTACATGTCAAGTCTTAAAGTAAGTACACTGTACAGTATTTTATAATTACATTATATTACATTTCGTTTGGAAAACTTAAAGCCACTGGGGCCTAGCGAGGTTATCCAAGTCATGAGCTATATTTTATAATAATAATAATAATAATAATAAAATCTTGCAAAACGTCACTCTCAAATTAGCTAGTTAACATAAAACTATTTACTACTACCAAAGTAGCCTACATAAATTAAGCTAAGAATCATACGCAGTGGCGGCTCGTGACTTATTGGGGTGCTGCCTCAGAAATTGCGAACAATTGTGTCGATTATATATATATATATATATATATATGAGAGAGAGAGAAAGTCGAATAGGTAAATAGATAACTACTCACTACTCAAGTCATAAAAATAAGTAAAATAGTATCATAAAATCAATTATAGGGTACTTACGCTTAACGGGTAATTTCGAATTTGCCAAAAATTTATTTATAAACAAATTCCATTCTTCTATTTTTATTTTGAGCGAAAAGGTCTATTACTTTTTCATTGAAATTCTGTGTAGTGTTGATCAAATTTTTCTCTATTGAAATCATTGCAAGAGCATTTAGTCTTTCCTGATTCATAGTACTCCGTAAGAACGTCTTTATTCTTTTTAATGTTGAATGGCAGCGTTCGGCCTCGGATGTAGTCATGGGGATGGTCAAAAGAATTTTTATGAGCTTAGCTAGTTCTCCAAGAACATCTACTAGATTATTTTCAGTGATAAATTTCAGTAGATCAATTAACCTGTCGTAATTGTGCATATCAGGTCTACTGTAGAAAACTTGTAGTTCAGTAAGAAGCTTTTCTTTTTCTATTATGGGATATGCCTCAGTGGTCACCGTTACCTCTTCCATAGGCATTTTCATATTATAGCTATCGAAGTTTTCCTTGGTAAACAGCTTAGCAGCTACTAATTGTTTGGTAAATGAATACCTCTCAGCTATGTCAACACATACGCAGTCGCACACTTCCTTTGCTTCAATCATGAGTGTTTTTGAAGGATTTTCACAGTACTCCGAATTTCTTATTTTTAAAATAGCATTGTTGAAGTTTGCTATATATTCTTGTACTTTACATGAGTCAATAGCTCGAGATTGCATTTGATTGTAAATGACTTCTACGTGAGGCATTATCTGATGAAAAAGTTTCAACCAAAAGATGAACTTTTCGTTATTCAAAACGTGCAAAATTCCTGTTGCTTCTGAAATGGTTTGATCTGCGTTTGCTGTCGACTGTATTTCTTCAAGGCATTTTTTTAAGGGTTCGAAATTTTCATAGACGCGGTTTACGGTGCGTATATGAAAATTCCATCTAGTAGGGGATGGATGAGGAATGCGGCTGGCCATATGTTTGCTTAAAATAGAGAGACGAAGTGGTGACCTGGAGAAAAATGTTGGTATAGCCAAGATGTTAGAAAAGAATATTCTTGAATTTCGGGTAGTACTTGCTGCATTTTTCATAATCAGATTTAGTTGGTGGGCATAACAGTGAATGAAGTGTGCATTATTGTCAACTTTAATTTTAGTCCGAACTCCCCCTTTTTTTCCTTTCATGACATTTGCGCCATCAAATGCCTGAGCAATTAGTTTCTGCTTGTTTCCTTCGAGAAGAATATCTAGCTGATCTAGAATGCACTTAGTCCTTCTGCCGTTTGATTTTCCGGAGTAAAGAAACCCCAGAAGCGCTCAAAGACTTCCTCATTCAGCTCGTATCTCAGAACAATAACCATTTGAGTGTGTTCAGAAACATCAGTTGTGTCATCAGCCATGACCGCCACAAACGAAGCTTCTTTAATTTCTTTTTTTTATTTGATTGCGGGATACCTGCAGCACACAGTAAAAATATCATTCTGAATGGTTTTGGAAACGCTCTTGAAGACTGTGTTGCTTTCTAAATGTTTTTTCAAATCGGGATCTAATTTTGATGCGAAATTAATTAATCCCCTGAATACACCTGGATTTGCCGAATCATCTTTTTCATGTCCACGTAAAGAAATCTCAAAATTTCCGCAGAATTTAATGCAGTCTATTATTTTCGACAATATTTCACGATTTTATCAATATGCTTCTTTGAACGCTCATGCTTTTCAGTTTTTTCTTTCATTTTGTTTATATTTGTAAAACCACTTTTTCTCCACGTCAAGTACCCACCGAGTAGTAGACACGGGAAACAAAATAATGCATTTTTAACTTTACAACCACAAAGCGAACTTTTCCTTTGGTACCATTCTGAATTAAAACTACGAATATATTTCTTATTGTTACTTATTCCAGGCTGAGATATTTGAATTTCTGGTGTAGGGCGTCCTTCAGTTTTAATAGCTATTTTTTCTTGAAGAGAGAACTGTGAAAAATTACGAGACTGAATTTTACTCACTGTCACCCGACTCACTTCTGGAGCTAGTGCAGCCATGATAATAGAATAGGCGCCTAGTTAAAATTTTGAAAAACAGTCACTTGCGAAAAAAATATTCTAAGAAATGAAAGCTATATATTGTAAATAATCCAATTATTATATAATTAACTTCAATCTCACGACAAAAAATAAATGATAACGAATCATTGATAAATGCAATTCGGAAATTAAATTTCGAATTAGCAAACGATACAGCAACACAACTACCACGTCAAACAAACAAATCGGCACTGCTATGTCCACAGTGCTTTGGATCCTCTTAAACCCGCGATTCTGACTCACTCTTCGTACGTCCGCCACCGAGGTTTCAAGCGTTTCGAACAAAATCTGGAACTGTTAAGTACGCAGTTCCACGGGAAGGCTGAAGCTACTTTCGTGATTCATTCGTTCGGCATTGAAATAGTTTAAGGAAAAAAAGATATAATCTGATTTAAAAACTCAAAGTTCATTGAAAAAAACAATCAGAGAGGCTATTTTAAATATTTAAATATAAAGATCATGGGGTGCTGCAGTTCCACAGTGCCTACCTGCGAGCCGCTCCTGATCATACGTTTTAAGCTAGAATTAAATAGGGATCTGGTCAACAATGACTATCTTGCCCCTTGCTTCTCAAAGGGTGACTAGTAGATTTAGGGAGTTGTTTGGCTCAGTAAAGTGGGGTAATGAATAGTGATGCACCGGAGACAGATTTTGGCCGGAGGGCCGGAACCTCCGGCTGGAGGCCGGAGGTTCCGGCCAATTGATTTATTTCAGTATTTATATGTGTGTGTGTGTGGGGGGGTGGTCCATCGTCTCATCTATTTCGGGTTTATATATTATAGTCCTATTTTAAATTATTAAGTCTTTAATAACTTAAACTTTATAAAAGTCGACTTTCTATGCTTTGTGTGTGCTAATTTCTCTAAAAATTCCTAATGGACAGAATATCCTCAGGTTATGAAACTTATGATGTCTTGCTGAATGCTGAGTAAAGTAGCCTATATTAAATCAATTATTAATACAATCAATGATCACTCATAAAATAAATTAGGTAATTATGTATATAGACACGTTCAGTCATTTTACACACCAAAATACATTTTTCTAGTAGTATTTGATGTGATTTGTTCAAATCTGACCTCCATTTCCACCGGGAATGAGATCCAACAAAGTTATAGTACTTTGAACTTTGGCTCATTTTCAAGGGAAATGGAGGTCAAAATCTGAGCAAAACACATCAAATATTACTAGAAAAATGTATTTTGGTATTAATTAACCTAACCTAACCTAACATATGTTATTACATTATCATTTGTGTAAGTTAGGTCGGGGGTATGGGGGTGGAGCCCCCGTAAAGATCACGCATGACAAATTGATCGATATTGATCGGCATTTTAGCGTCGGAAATTCAAAAAAATATATACTGTATATAAAAACCCTATACCGATCAATTTGTGATGCGTGATCTTTACGGGGGCGGAGCCCCCGTACCCCCGAGACCTAAATTATACAAATTGGAC
This sequence comes from Bathynomus jamesi, assembly GCA_023014485.1. Classification (NCBI taxonomy): domain Eukaryota; kingdom Metazoa; phylum Arthropoda; class Malacostraca; order Isopoda; family Cirolanidae; genus Bathynomus; species Bathynomus jamesi. The sequence continues at coordinate 219,079 of JAJOZX010006799.1, read as the reverse complement.
ACACTACATTTAAAGGGAGAACACCACGCTAAATCCACAACGCCGGCGTCTTTTAGTTTTCGCAATTTTCGAATACGCGTTGCACTGAAATGTATGGCGAGATTCTACAGTATTAACGAGCACTCGTTTCCGCACAATTCGCAGTTACGGGTCGATGGTAAAATATTGTGTTTTGTGAATATTTCTATTGCTCGGGAGTCATTAAAATGCACTTCGTATATTAAATCCTCAAGATAATATTCGCACCCTTCACATGTCATCGCGACCAACATCTATGAAAAACTAACATAAGTGGAAGTAGTAACCTAAAAAGCCTAGCTCATTATCATGTTTTCATGACGTCACCAGGCAAATATTGGAAGGGCGGGGGAAAAGTGCCGCAAAAATGTCATAATATTCAAATCTACGTAATTTGGCAAGGACGCATCTGCGAACATAGTGACATATCAAAATGATGAGAAAATTATGCTTTAATATTTTATAATTATATTTGCTTTTGATATTCTGAACGTGACGATACTCATATTATCCATAAATTATTATTACAGTCACTGAGAACTGAAATATTAATACAATCACTGATCACTCATAAAATAAATTATTATTACAGTCATCTGAGAACTGAAATATTCGGATAGGTGCAGAAATGAGGTTTTATAGTTTTATAGAATTAAAACTGAAAGTTGTCAGAATTGAGGTTGGTGTACTTGGCACCTCCGGCCAGAGGCCGGAGTTTAGTGAGACCTCTAGCCGGAGCAGAAGGTTTTCTAAAATGGCCGGAACTCCTGCTCGGCCGGAGCCGGAGCTCCGGTGCATCACTAGTAATGAATTTGCCAATAAAAATGCTATTGAGATGTGGTCTAGATTCAAAGAAATTTTAGAGGATGTACAATGTAGATCAGTAGGTGTATTCGGGTGGACATCGGAATAACGCACACCACCTCCAAAAACATTTTATTTTTCCATAACTTCTTGGATTTATAGGTTTCAGGATATGCTGATTTTAACCCTTTAAATCCTGAATTTTTTTGTAGGGTTAAGTTATAAATGCGTGTATTTGAAACGTTAGCAGTTTGTACCTTTCGTCCTTAAAGGGTTAAAGCTGTTAAGAAATAAATTTTTGGCGGACATCGGAATAACGCACACCAAAATGTTTTTGGCGTTGGATACCACAGAGGTTAATTGAATGCCCGGTTAGGTCAACTGTATGCCTTTGACAATTGGTTACGTTAAGTAGTGATATTTTCGTTAAAACTAACGAAAATAACACGACTTAACCTAACCAATTATCAAGTGCATACATTGACCTAACCGGGCCTTCAATGGTGGACATCGGAATAACATTGAAGGCCCGGTTACGTCAACTGTATGCCGGTTTCTTTTTTTTTTTTTTAAGAAAAAATTTGGCGGACACGAATAGCGCACACCATCTCCAAAAACACTTTTTTTCCATGACTTCTTGGATTTATAGGTTTCGTCAGGTTAAGGCATACAGTTGACCTAACCGGGCCTTCAATGTTTTCCGATGTCCGCCATTGAAGGCCCGGTTAGGTCAACTATGCCCTTGACAATTGGGTAGGTTAAGTCGTGTTATTTTCGTTAAAACTAACGAAAATAACATAACATAACATAACAACTTAACCTAACCAATTGTCAAGAGCATACAGTTGACTTAACCGGACCTTCAATGGCGGACATCGGAATAACATTGAAGGCCCGGTTAGGTCAACTGTATGCCCTTGACAATTGGGTAGGTTAAGTCGTGTTATTTTCGTTAAAACTAACGAAAATAACATAACATAACATAACTTAACCTAACCAATTGTCAAGAGCATACAGTTGACTTAACCGGACCTTCAATGGCGGACATCGGAATAACATTGAAGGCCCGGTTAGGTCAACTGTATGCCTGTTTTTTTTTTAAATGGTGTGCGTTATTTCGATGTTCGCCTTAGTATTATCTATTTAATATTAGTATTATCTCTCTAATGCTGTACTAGTATTATCTACCTCATATCTATTTATCTATCTCGACTGTGATGCAGTGAACAATGATGTTGGATTTGAAGGAAAACAAGGTTTATATACATGACAACCAGGTCCATAATGCAGATTATATATATATATATATATATATATATAAAGAAAAATCTTTTAGTTGATCACAGATTAATTTTCTTACTCTGATCTTTAAGTTTGATATCGATTTTTTGTTCGTATGGTGAAAATAGCACCTGATCTTATAATTACCGTACGGTGATAATAGATTCCAACACTAAAATCATCGTACGGTGAAAATATCATCGTCACTTCGGAGTGACTATTTTCACCGTACGGTGATTTTATTACCAGAAGCTATGGTGAAAATAGCATCGTCCATTTACAATCTACAAACTATCTCTCATTCATAAAAGTGTCCAAATTTTTCTTAAAATTAATTAACGAACTACTGTTTACCACATCATATGACAAATTCCAAAAATTTACTACTCTGAGTTAAAAAATATTTTCATAGATCAAGTCTACAAGTCTGTTTTCTAATTTTCTTATGGAACTCCGTATCATCGCACTTTTCGCTTCGTTATACACTTCGACCGCCGCATTAGTGCGACGATTCGCAAGTTGCATAGGCTTGTACTTTTAAAGATTAGTGATAATATTAATTATCATAAATCGTGCGAGTGTGCCTTTGTACAAACCTAGTTTTCACTCCATACGCTAGGTGGCGAGTATCTAATATTCATTTGGCGAAATAATGAGCTAAATAATGGAAATATCGTCAGTTTCGTATCTTATAGCTAATCTTTGGCTAAGCTTCCCCCAAAATTGTAGCATAAAGGTCATTCTTATTGTGATTAACACTCCAGGCTCCAGCAACTTTGTTTGTGCTAATTATATACCTAACATCTTTCATTTAATGAATCCTATCAAGAACGTCAGTTTAAAGAATTTAAACAAAAATTAAAGTTTGTCATGATGCAGAGTGGATACTAAAATTAAAAATGTAAATGTGGGTCTGTAAAATTGCGCAACAGTGAGCCAGTATAAAGCTGTTTTCGTTCAAAAGTTCAAAACGATTTGGTCACATTTTTTCACTGACTTCAAGTCAAATGTAAACAAAACTCGGTTAGGGCCACTTTTGTTCAAGCCCACTTCATAATTTGTGAAATTATACTAGATATGATGATGCGGGTAAAAAGTATAAAAGGACCAGGAGTCCAGGACACCAGGTTGAAACATTTTGTTCTTGAAGCTTTCTCCTCGTCCTTTTAATATCAGTTCAGCAAGGTTGATGTTATTGAGACGCATTTCCAAACCAAATGAACATTCGCTGCATGATGCTTTGGGTCTGAGCTTGAAAATAAACTTTTCAGTATCAGACTTTGTACCATAGTCAAAGCCTATTAGTATTAGGTAGGGTTGCCAGATTGTTTAGTGGACAGACTGGGACAATAAAATTTTTGGTTATTATGTGTTTTATCACACAGTCATTTTACACACCAAAATACATTTTTCTAGTAGTATTTGATGTGATTTGTTCAAATATGACCTCCATTTCCGTCGGAAATGAGATCCAACAAAGTTATAGTACTTTGAAGTTTGGCTCATTTTCAAGGGAAATGGAAGTCAAAATCTAAGCAAAACACATCAAATATTACTAGAAAAATGTATTTTGGTATTAATTAACCTAACCTAACCCTGGCTAAATGAGCCTAACCCTGGCTAAATGAGCCTAACCCTGGCTAAATGAGCCTAACCCTGGCTAAACGAGCCCTAACCCTGGCTAAACAAGCTCTCGTCTGTATCCACCACCTAATCCATAATAAGGTAATACTCTAGGCTCGTTTAGCCAGGGTTAGGCTCATTTAGCCAGGGTTAGGCTCGTTTAGCCAGGGTTTGGCTCGTTTAGCCACAGTTAGGCTCGTTTAGCCACAGTTAGGCTCGTTTAGCCACGGTTAGGCTCGTTTAGCCACAGTTAGGTTAGGTTAGGTTAGGTTAATTAATACCAAAATATATTTTTCTAGTAATATTTGATGTGTTTTGCTTAGATTTTGACTTCCATTTCCCTTGAAAATGAGCCAAACTTCAAAGTACTATAACTTTGTTAGATCTCATTTCCGACGGAAATGGAAGTCATATTTGAACAAATCACATCAAATACTACTAGAAAAATGTATTTTGGTGTGTAAAATGACTGTGATAAAACATAATAACCAAATTTTTTTATTTTCATTTCAATATTTTGATGCGTAAGTTATATATATTCATATAAAATTTGGGTAAATTTTTACAAGTGTACATTACAGGCTTTGTAAATCAAAATTATGTTTTTCTGATGGTTTTTGATGCAGTTTGAATGAAGGTTAGTTTTGTTCAAACATCAAAAATAATCAGAAAAACATTTTTAATATATAACTAGTTTTTATTGGATTTTACTCCTAATCACAAGCAGTTGAACAAGTACTATATATTGAATTGCTATTAAAAACTGATTAAAAAAAATATATATCTTGTGCAAATTTGTTCACATTTACTTTTTTTAATAAAATATATTTCTTGTTTTAGCTATAATGTACTTTTCTTCATAAAATATTTGGTAAATATTTACTATTACACCAGTCTCTGGTAGAAAGTTTTAAAAGCTGGTTTTCAATGTGTTGAATTAAAAAATTATACTCATTTCCATTGCAAATGATTTGTTAGAGTTATTGAAGCTTAAAGCTTTTAAAACTTTCTACTCTTTTTTTTTTTTACCTGGGGGACCCCAAGTAGGAACTGGGAGAATCACAAAAATGAGTGGTTTCTGAAGATTTTGAAAGTCAGATTAATACAAAACACATCAAAAACCATAGGAAAAACATAAATTTCACCTTCAAAATTGGCCGAACCTAAAACAACCTAACCTAACCCTTAACGTTATCTAAAATTATAAAAAAAAAAAAAATACCTTAATCACGTGAATTGCCAGGCTGAGGCTTATCATCCTCTTCTGAAGATTCTTCCAAATCTTCAATAGTCTGGGGTTGCTGTTGGTCAGAGAGAGGTGGATACAATCAAGCAGCTTGAAAAAAAAAGTGGTGTAAAAGATGGTCCTCATTCTCAAAAGAAGAAATGAACAGGTATCTAGCCAGGTATTGTTATAAATACTTTGAATGAATACCTGGCCTCTTCACCCATTCTTTCAAATTGCACCAGAACCATTCAATGTTCTGTGTGTGAATGTGGGAATTTTCTGGGCCCGCAAAATTTTCAGAGTGATTGATCACGAAGTGTTTGTAGCCTAAATCACTTATACTTTTATAAGCAGCCCAAGAATTGCTATAAATCAAAGACCCAGCACGAATATACTTTTCTATGAGAGGAATCATTGTTGCTTTGTCCCATTTTTCACTAATAGAACTTAATGGCAGCACAAACTGGCATTTACTGATTCTTTCTATGCCACCAAATAATCATATTTAACTGAGAACACGACCTCACTTGTACTTCCTTCAGACAATTAACCCTTAACTGCCGTGGTGCCCATATTTGGACACCTTCAAAATAATCTAAATATATTGAATAATTATTGTAATATCGTCTGCTACGCCGAGTTGGCCTTTCTTGAACACCTAACTGTAGATGCCAGATACCTCTTTTGGCAATATCTCAGTTTTTTTTTTTTTATTTCATGGCATTTTCAAACGACGTTTGTCTTGAGGGAAATGTTAGTTCAAAACCAAAAATATTTTGAAGAATGGAATCATTTACAGGTAAGATACAATGTTCTAATAATTTTTAGGGCAAAAACATATACCTGGATTGTAAATAAGATTGCTTTTATTTAAAAAATATATTAGCATAAATATTAGATGTCATTAGAGTAGTGCTCAAATATGAGCAGCTAGGCATGGCAAAGTCCTCCTGGGCAAACGTTTTCTTTCATAGATTGAAAATGTTTGGGAAACTATTTTATTTTTTTAGAATAGTATTGATAGATATTTGTAGACTAAAATATATATATATATATATATATATATATATATATATATATATATATATGTATGTGTATATATAGGTACCATATATATATTTAATATATATACTCAAACACACTTTCCAGGAACTAGTGGATTATCTGAGAGGCCAGTCATTTCAATTGCAACAGGAAGCTTTTATGCTGGAAATCGCACTCGCAAGTCTCTATTTCTTGCAATTGCTGAAACAAGCGATGAAGAGAATGGATCAGGAGACGAAGAAGCAAACATTTTGGAAGAAAGAGGACAGTCACAACAGTTGAGTTCAGAATCAGAACAGGAACAGGACCTTTCATCTTCTAGCACTGTTGTTTTATGTGTTGATAACAGTTCACCCTTGCCTTCATCACATGTAAATAGTCGGAAGAAAACCCTTCAAAAGTGAAATCCCATTTGGGAAAAGATTGAAGCACAGGATCCTATTCCACAACATCCAGATTTTGAGGATAATATCTTGGTATCGGAAAATCCTGAAGATTGCTTGGTTAGTCCTTTTCAATTCTTTATGAAATTTATTGATAAAGATTTTCTAAATGTAATCGTTAGTCAAAGTAACTTATATTCAGTGCAGAAAAATGTAAATCACCCACTAAAATTGACAAGGGAGGAGTTTGAGCAATGGCTTGGTTTGTCTATCTGGTTTAGCCTTCACAAAGTAAGTGACACTCGACTTCACTGGGGTGATATGAAAGATGAATGTTTTGCAGGCTTGATGACTCGTGACAGGTGGGAGGAAATTAAATCTAATATACATTTTGTAGATAATTCTCAACTTGGGGAGAGGGGAGATAAGATTGCGAAAGTTAGACCTTCTGTAGAACATCTAAGGGCCAAATTTAGGAAAATTCCAATGATTAGAGATTTATGTATTGATGGAAGTATCATCCCTTTCAAAGGCAATTCTTCACTGAAACAATACCTTCCCAAAAAGCCACACAAATGGGGTTTTAAAATATTTGTATTAGCTGATGAGGGTGGTATGGTTTATGATTTTATTCCATATACTGGCAAAATTGAGCCAGTTGATGATCCTACTGTTCCTGACCTTGGGGGGCTAGTTTTAATATAGTTTTGCATTTGACACAAAATATTCCACATGACAAAGGGTATAGATTGTTTTATGATAATTGGTTTACTTCTTTGCCATTGCAAGTATTCTTAGCTAAAAGAAAAATATGGTCTTGTGGCACTGTTCAATCAAGAAGGCTACCTGGTCTATCATTCACCCAGGATAAAGAAATGAAGGCTAAGGGTAGAGGTACATTTGAAGAGTGGGATGCAAATGTAGATGGAATAAGAGTAACAGCAGTAAAATGGTTTGATAGTAGAGCTGTTACAACTTTGTCAACCTTTGCAACAGCAGAACCTGTTGTTCAGAAAGAGAGGTTTGACCATCACCAAAAGGGAAAGATATCCATTATTTGCCCCAGTATTGTACACGAGTATAACAACAATGGGTGGTGTAGACCTGCATGACCAATTGGTATCCTTGTATAGGTTTTCTTTTAAGTCTAAAAAATATTATCATAGGATTGTTTGGCACCTGTTTGACATGGCACTGGTCAATGCTTGGCTACTGTACAGGCGATCATGTGATATGAGTGTTCCCCGTAAAAACCAAAATATTTTGGCACAATTCAAGGCTAGGGCAGCTAAATCTTTGATGTTTTCTGGTAAAGTAACTAAAAAATGTAAAAGGGGGAGACCATCTATAGAAGCCACAGAAGAACCGAAAAGAAAAATTGTTAACCAAGGTTTACCTATACCTGAAAATGATATAAGATTTGACAATCTTGGCCGTTTACCTAATGTTGGTTCAGTTAGACACATGTGTAAGATGATTGGTTGCAAAAGCAGAGTTATGACACACTGCCAGAAATGTAATGTATATTTGTGTATTACACAAAAAAAGAATTGTTTTGCAGACTTTCATACAAAAAATTTGTAAAGTAATATTCAAATTTCATAATTATATTTGCAGAAAAATGTTTGAATAGTAATAAAAATAAGTCTTAGCTGTTCATTATCCATAAAAATGTTTTGTATTAGTTTTATATTTTAATATCAGTAAAAAAAATTCCAGATTTTGTGTTTTATTCTCCGTAGATTTTCACATTAAATTTGTCTCGTGTGCCTAGGTGCCCAAAATAATCCACCTTCATTAATTCATTAAAAAAACAAAAATAAATTAATGTAAATACATACATGCCTTATTGACTCCTGTTAGATCACAATTTTCAACAATTTAATTTTTTTCAGAGCTAAATAAAAATTTAGGTGGTTAAGGGTTAAAGTTTTATCAATCTCAATCTCTACACCGTACCCTCCAATAGGATCCTGGTTACGAAACCAATTGTCTGTAACCTCACTACAGAATGACCTCCAGTCTACTGAAGTTCTGATGGACATATGAAGGCACTTCACAACAGTTTTATGGTTCCATAGATGACTTAAAAAATGGTTAACAAAAAGAACAATCTTCCATGCAGCTATATTAGTATTATCTAAAAATGACCCTTTGTAATCAGACACCGAAAAATCACAGTGCTGTCTTTTCTTAGTCTTGGGAACTGGGTAACTCTTATGGCACTGCCACACTTTCTGTTCCTCATGAAGAGTACAATCTGAGTTACAACGAGGACACTTCACTACTTGAGGAAGAACACTGTGCCCGAAGAAAAGCTGTAGCTTTTTCTGAATTTCCATAAAATTTGGTGATACAGTGAAAATAATCAAAGGAGCACAGACCACAGGAAGCCATGTCCACTAACTGATTCAAATTAAAATCAGTGGAAGTGCCATTTTTTTACCCTTTTCCTGTTAGAGAGTTTAAGCTTAATAACTCTCTAACAAATCATTTGCAATGGAAATGAGTACGTATAATTTTTTAATTCAGCACATTGAAAAATATTGAAAACCAGCTTTTAAAACTTTCTACCAGAAACTGGTGTAATAGTAAAGAAATACCAAATATTTTTCCTGATTGGGCTATTTTTTCACTACTCTGTGACTTAATTAGTTTGTTGGTTTCTATTTTGGCTATTTTTTTTTCTAATTAGATTCAGTTTGGTGGTGTTTGTGATAGAATTATGACGTGTGATTTTGACAGAACTTGATTCATCATGTGCCCTAGATGAAGACAAAGCATTGGATGTTTTTATCAATTATGGCGTTATTCCCTCATCCTAACTTGCCTGAAATGTGAGAGAGAGTGCCTAATATGAAAAGATCAGAAGATATGTAGGTGAAATAACCAATATTAACTGGTTAGGTTAATTGAATGCCTGGTTAGGTCAACTGTATACCCTTGATGATTGGTTAGGTTAAGTCATGATATTGTCGTTAGTTTAAATGAAAATGATGAGAGCAAACTTTTCTGATTAATTTTGAGGTGTTTTGTACATTTCCTGTGGTAATACATTGTTTATGAGATCTCGTGACATGAACATATCCTATATGTTATGTTATGATATCTCAAAAACTACACATTTGCACAGGAAACCAATGGCAGATTCATGCAAAGCACCTCAAAATTGACCAGAAAAGTTTGCTCTTATTATAAAACCAGACGGAGTAAAATCCAATATTTACCATATAACCTAACCTAACCTAAAATTCCAAAATTCCTCAAAAGCCTGTAATGTACTCTTGTAAAAAAATACCAAAATTTGTATAAAATTTTTATTAAAATAAAATGAATTCCTCAACATAAATTAAAATGAATAAACATTTATGGTACTTTCCTGTTGTCCTGGACCCCAGACTTTTTTTTGCCAGATTTCGATGCCATTTGCCATTTTTTTTTTTTTTGATGTTAAGTAATACCCAACCAACCCCTGGTTAGTTTAGGTTAGTTAAAAAAAAAAAAAAAAAAAAAAAAATATTTGGCAAGGACATTGACAATCTGGCAGGTGGAGTATGAATCTGGCAAAAAGTCTGGGGTCCAGGATAACAAGAAAGTACCACATTTTCTTTCAAATAAACAATAAAAAAATAAAGTACAGTGGAACCTTGCTTAACGAGCATAATTCGTTCCCGAACTGTGCTCGTTATGCAAAATGCTCGTTAAGCAAGGCAATTTTTTCCATAGGAATCAATGTAAAATATGATAATGCGTTCCATGCTTAAAAAATACTTAAAATAATATTTATAATGATACTTAAAGGCGTTTTTTAAATTATTATTGCATGAAATGAAAAGATTATTAATAAAAATTAACCCAAAAGAGAATGTAAATAATTAGTAAACGGTGAAATTTATAAATAACTTACGAAGAGAGAAGGTGCTCCTGACGCACGCAAAGGAAATGAAGAGACGGGGGAGGAGGAGAGGGTTATTGAGGGGAAGGAGGAGAATTGTCTTCGTTCAATGCAATAACATTCTCGACGAGCTCACAGTCACTAGCTTTAAATTTTTTAGAGGCACTTTCACTTTCTTTTGGATCCTTTTTCACGAGGAAACTGTCTAGAGACATTTGTTTTTGTCTACGCTTTAAATTTTGACGAAATATTTTGCTCGTTAAGCAAAGTGTCGCTCGTTATGCAAGGTAATTTTCCCCCATTCTTTTGGCTCGTTATACGAATTTCTCATTATACGAGGCACTCGTTAAGCAAGGTTCCTCTGTATATATATTTTTTCCAACAAATACTGTATTTTTTGGTGTATAAGACACTTTTTTTTTAAAAAAAAGGGTCTCAAATCACCCTGCGTCCTATATACCAAAGGTCATAATATTACCTTTATATGGGCTAGAAGAACTGATGGATTTTTACAAAAATTCATCATCTCTTAGTGTAAAATTGGCCAAACCAATACACAGTCAGGAGGGACTAAGTTTCTACTCTTCCTAACCCACTGATAACAAGAAAAACAGTATGTATTGCATAATGATTTACTTTTATGTTTCATAACATATAGTATAGTCTCCTGTATACTTAATACTATTTTCTTATAATGAGTATGGGTGAAAGAAAATGTATCACCATACTTTTGATGGAGGGCTTTAACAAAAGTCAGCCTCACTGGTAGAAAATTACGGACATTTTCTGACAACTAGGTAGTTGGTCATAATTTTTTTCCTGAAAATAGGGGGGTGTCTTATACACCAAAAAATACAGTTAACTAAAAATAAACAAACATATCTACTCGTACTTTCCACTGGATTTAGCATCCTTCATTAATCTTTTGTCTTTCATTATGTAAGCCAACATTGATCAAATGTGTATATTACCTTGCCTATATTTAAAAATAAGTAATAATGTAACTTTGCTTGACATTGTAAAATCTATCTTAACAATATTTTTTTTTTTACATGATTTTTTTGGTGAAACCAGGATATTCAATGATCCCAAAAAGTCTTCTTGGGATATCTGGCAACCCTAGTATTAGGCCTATGTTATTTTAGTAAACTAGTTAATTAGGCCTTTGTATCTGTGTTACCAGTTATGACAAACTAGCTAATTTATAACAAGGTCATTTTTAATTTCAATATAAATTTATTTATATCTTTAACAGATTTTGTAAATATATATAAAATAAAGTTATTTTAGTGTAAAAATACATAAAGATGCAATGGTTGCTTTTTGTCAGAAAATTTGTTTTCTACAGTATTTCCCCACTATTTTTAACTAACAAAAATATCACAACAACCTAAACAATATTATTTTTCTGCTGTATATACACACACACACACACACACACAATAGCAGGAAAAAAAAAGGTATTAGGTAGTGATGGGACGATTAATCGGAATCAGAATCGAGAATTGGAAGAATCGAGTATTTTTCAGGAATCGGAATTGGAATCGGAATTGAGAGAATTGTACCATGATTTCCGATTCTTAAAACGATTCTTTAACTTTTAATAACAAAATTAATTAATTTATTGCTAATGTTTTTGCATTATAATTTAAGGGTCCTGGGTTTTGAATACAAATAAATTCTTACTTATTCACTTATTTATTTTCATTTTGTAGGCTAAGGAGTAAGGATTGCTTTTTGAGTAAAAGGATTTTTTTAAACTTTTAATTGAACCAGTTTTGCAATGTAAACTTTAAAATTTAAATGAAAGAGGATAACAAATTTTATTTTTATTGTATTGTAGTTATACATTAAAACATGTATATCCATGATGTGTAATCAAGAAGATTAAAATGAATTGTTACAACTTACAGTTGATTTTTATTTTTAAACCAATCTATTATAATTTATAATTTATATTACCATACTCATAATGTAAATAGTTAATTTTACCAGAGTAAAATATGACAATTTCCAGAAAAACAAGTTTAGAATTATATTTAAAAATATTGAGAATCGGAATCGTATCGGAATCAAGACTTTTTAGTGGTATCAGAATTGGAATTGTTAAAAATTTTGGTATTGTCCCATCACTAGTATTAGGTAAAAGTTCCTTAAAATCAATTGAAACCTATGGGAAATTTATTGAATGCCTGGTTAGATCATCTGTACACCCTTGATGATAAGTTAGGTTGTCATGATATTTTCATTAGTTAAAAATAGCAGGGAAATACTGAAAAAGATACATACAATAGCAGAAAAATAAAAAAAAAAATTGTAGGAAAATACCGAAAAAGAGCCAATTTTTTATGAGAGAAATACTGTAGTGATCTTTTTTGCTACAAAAATAGTGAAATGTAACCTAACCAAAGGTGTATCTAGGCATTTTAGTAAGGGGGAGTCCAAAGTAAACAGGGCACAGTACTAAAAATTTTTCTTAAGACAGACCACCAATGAGTCAGTGTAAAATCAATTATATTGTTTTATTAGATCAGTCTCAATTCAAATATGATACAAAATAATCTAATTTGGGTACAATAGTTATCATAGAAAATTTTCCAAACAATTACAAATGCAGGGTGTCTACTGAACCTGGAAAACCTGTAAACCCTGGATTTGTCAAGGAATTTAATTTAGGGCCTGGAAAACCTAGAAAAGTCAGGGAAATGTAAATATGGACCTGGAAAAAATATATGACATGACATGACATGTCATGTCAAAATGCAGAGAAGGAAATTTCAGCACTTGCAGACGAAATAGAAGAAGAATCAAAAAAGGTTTCCAACTGTGTGTAATTCTTCGGAGATTTATTTTTGTGGCAAATGTTATGTAATGGCTTATTTTTCAATAAAAGGAAAGTGGGTGGTAGGGCAGTAGTACCACAAATAAATACCAATGTGTATTTTTATTATCCTAATGTTCAGTCATAATTCATAAAAAGCAAAGTATGTACTTAACCTGGAATTTTATTGAGAGAGTACCTGGAAAACCTGGAAGAGTCCGGGAATTTGCTGTTGCAAACTCAGTAGACACCCTGAAATGTCTTGCCAATTAAAAGAACTATCAGAATAAGATAGATAAAAATAGTGATATGGCTGCACTAGTACTAAGGGCACTGTGAAAACCATTACAACTACAAATTTGGAAGTACAATGTATGTACATAAAGACTCAAAATAGAATTTGAATAAAATAAAAGGTACTTTCATGTTATCCTGGACCCCAGACTTTTTGCCAAATTCATATGACATTTGCCAGATTGCCAATTTTTTTTTAAATGTTAACTAACCTAACCTAACCTAACCTAACCTAACCAGGGGTTAGGTTAATCACTTAACATTTAAAAAAAAAAAAAAAATTTGGCAAGTGCCGTCCGAATCTGGCAAAAAGTCTAGGGTCTGGGATAACGGGAAAGTACCAAATAAAATAATAATGATCTACTTACAAAAACAAAATTTGTTTACAGAAGCATACACATCTTCAAATTAGGCCACTTGCAAGAAATTGAGGCAGGAGGTCCAGATGTTGCTGAACCCCCCTCTAGATCCGCTCTTGCCAACTTAACCAATATTTTGTGTAACCAGTTTTTTATCACATACCTTGTAGATGGTCAATGTAACCCAACCTAACCAATATTTTATGTAACCAGTTTTTTATTACATACCATGTAGATGGCTAAATGTAACATGAAGCATTGTTAGCACATGTGCACAAGACAACCTGTCATTTATTCTAGTAGCTTTCTGTTAGTCTTCTGAAAGTTTTCAAACATCCATTATTTCCTCATAAAACAAGCATGGCAATAATAACTGTTTTCAATGAATGTTTCAACCAGAGGTGGGGAGTCGGCCAAAAACAACCAACTCCCGACTCCTGAGTTGGTATTTTTAAAAACTGACTCCGACTCCCACTCCCGACTCTTTCCTTATCATGCTGATCTACAACCTTATAAATATTGGGATGTTTGTTTCGTAGATGGCGTTTCAAGTTTGAGGCTCTAGTTGGAGCATTAGCATGTTTCCCAGTGTAAGCACTAATTTTTGCATTACACTCTTTACCATCCTTTTCTACTTGACAAATAAAAATACTTTCATCCTCATTTAGCTTAAAATATTGAAAGACTGCTGATTTTCTACTAGGCCCACGACTCATTACTAATAGGGGCTAATTAAATTAATAATTAATATATTGCTAATTTTTATATGGTACCTAGTATCCTAAAATAGAAATATGAAATCATTTGCTAAGATTTACCAGAACAATAAATCAAATGTGGAAATGTGAATCTAGAATTAGTTCACGAAGATATTTATTTAGGGCAGAGTAGTATTCTGGTAAATTGTTGGCATATAGAAATTGAATCGGAGTCGGTCGTTTTTACCGACTCCTGACTCCCCACCTCTGGTTTCAACACATCTATTATTAACCTTTGGTTAGCTTCTGCCCGAATTGTTCATTCTGACAAAGGTAAAGCTTTTCACTCCACCTTAGATCTACAGTTTAACATGGAATCTGGACCATGCCCCACCAGCAGCCCAGTGGCTTAACCACTAGGCTACACAGGGTACTCATTTATCTACCAACCACTTTGAGTGGAAGGATGAACAACTGGGTTTTGCTGTGTGCTGGCAGCCATCACTGGGTCTCAAACCCTGGGCCGATGGATTCATAGTCAGCGATGCTAACCACTACACCACCGAGGTGCATTAAAGTGGATAAAAATATACATACCTGGCAATTGTGTCTTTATGTATATAAACCTATTTTAGTTCAAGGACTAAAGTCTTAGTCATTCATCTGGACACTCGACATAGCAAGGCCCAGGAGAGGAATTACAGGTCCTGATGCAACTTTTGACATTTCACATTTTAATCATATTTTAGGAAATTTACACAACAAATGAAGCTTAGATTTGAATTAAAGTGCATCAAATTACACTTGAAAAATATATTTCTTCCTAGAAATGGAGGTCATGGCTTTTAATGCATATTAACCTAATACTATTAGGTCTTGTCTAACAAGTGACTCTTTCAGATCTGGGTAAATTCCTAGTTCAACAGAGTCAAAATACTGGGTTAAATTTTGTAAGTAATCATGCAACTTTTCATCATACGTATCTGGCTGTGGTAGTTCATTGAAATTATGTAATAAGATAATTTGCTCAATTCTGCAAATGGAGAGAGGAGTACAATACACTATTGTTACATTATATTTGGAAAACATAAAGCTACTTGGACACTTTTGAGGTTATCAAAGTTGGAGGAAGGATCTAAAACTACCAAATTTTATGACCAAGTTTTGAAAAATATTGACTTCAAGTCAGCTAATAATTATCGTTCAACTATTTACGAGGCAACTGAAGTAACCTACTTTACTGAGCTAAAATATATATTATTTACACTATACACAAACTCATTTATGAAAAATCTGACTGAAAAAATGTATTTTCGTAGATCCAGTCTGCAAGTCTATTTTTTAATTTTCTTATTTCTTTTATTTCTTCCATCAAAACTCTAAGAAGAAAAGTTACATCCAAGTTGTCCAAACCAAAAAACATTTTGAACATCTATATTAATCATCTCTTGGGGCAGTGCATGATGCCAAACCATCTTCTATTTTCCTATAATTTAGTATACAGTATGGCATTGTCTAAACCAGCAGTTCTTAACCTGGGTGGGGGGTGGGTGCAAAAGCTTGGTGAAAGTTGCTAACGTATTTCTGACTCAGAATATGTAGTCCCAATTAAATATTAAAAGTTCCTGGAAGTGAAATTCAATTTGTCTGCCCAAGATGATTTTAAATGGAGAAGTTTTGGGTGAAATATTTGCCTGTTTACCTAAAATTTAGCAAGTATTGCAAGTGATCATTCCTTTTTCTTTCACATACCTTTGTGAGGCAGACTTTTCAATGCTTGTTGTTGTGAAGACCAAGTGTCAAAACAGGTTGGCTATTGAGAGTGACATGTTGTGTGCTCTTTCTTCCACCCACCAAGGATTCAGATGTGCAGTCTACTAAATTTCAGTGTGTCATATCTCAGTTCCTAATTCAGATAGAAGAATGAGTCATAGTGTATCTGAAAGGCAAGTTCCCAAAGAATAAATCATTATGAGTCAATGAATAAAAAGTTACAGGTCACTAATTTTTTTTTCATTTTGGGGACCACCCCCACTGATATAATTAAACAAATTTCTTTTGAATGAAATTGAACTTCAACTCCCTCCATCAATGGAAAGTGAGAAAAAACTGTTTTAGCATATAAAGGTGTTTTTCATTTGAATATTGCTAATTTCACTAAAAAACCTATAATTTTGCCTAGAATCAGCACTCATTCTCATCATTTGTTTAGTTACAATAAAAATATATACCTACTGAAGAAATAGATGTATAAATATAAACCACTGAAGAATATATATTTACAAAACTTTCATTATATACCTATGTATACATTAGGGTGGAGTGAAAAAATAAAAAATGCCAGGATCAAAATTGAAGGGGTCTAGATAGTTGTCTTTTGTCCAGGATTAAACTTTAAAACTGATTTTGGGTGGTTGCATACAAAACTGACTGCTACTGGCCAATTTATACAAATTGTATATGTGTGTGACCAAAACTTGAACCCAGTGACCTATCTTGGGTTCTGGAGATGATAGAAAGATAATTTAAAAATTGTTTATGATGTATTTTTTATCTCTGAAGCAGATTCAAACATTTGCAGAGGGCTCCAGGCTCAATAATGCATCAAAAAATCTATATTTCATAATTTTTGCTCAAAAAATGCAAATTTTTGGCCCTTTTTCTCCAAATATTTTGTTTTTTATTTGAAATTATATTTTATATTTTTCTTTCCAGGTTGAATTTATAGAATTGATAAATACATGTATTTTGATAACCTTATTGCCAAAAAATACTGCAGAGTAGGATGTTAAGACAGTGACACAGTTAAAATTCTTGATGGAGGTCACAGATTTTCAAGCATAGACTCATTCCTCAATGGAAAGCTTCCTCTTGGTAAAGATGTCATCCAACATGTACTGGCAGAAGAGAACTGGACAACCAGACAAGCAGCTGATATGGTTGCACTAAGTCTGATTGAACACTGGATTTGGTGCAATGTCTATCCAGTGTCACCAGCAAGATTGAGGATCTGGTCAAAGAATTTTTGAGGTAAGACTCAAATTTTCAGTCCCTTATAAAAAGATTAAAACATGTCATACTGTACTTTTGTGAGTTTTGTAGTTACATTTATTTGTTTATGACTAATTTTATTAACATAATCATGTGATTCAGTGATTTGCAAATCATAAGAATGATTGGTAATAAATTCTGTTTTGACTAGAACTTAGGGTTTATAATTGAAATTTACATTGTACATAAATTCCACCCCCAAAAAATCCACCCAGTAAATTCCACCCCCGAAAAATCCACCCAGTAAATTCCACCCCCGAAAAATCCACCCAGTAAATTCCACCCCCGAAAAATCCACCCATGGTAAATTCCATACAAAGGGTTATGAAAAAAGTTTACAGTTTATTAAAGTTTATTAAAAAGTTTATGCAAAATAAAAAAACTGGTAAAATATATAGGTTAGGTCAACTGTACAGTGTACAGTGTACACCCTTGATGATTGGTTAGGTTTAGTTGTGATATTTTCGTTAAAACTAACAAAAATCACGCTAACTCAAAAACAAGTGATTTGCTATAGAAATGATGGTCAAAATCATTCGAATCACCTAAAAACACACCAGAAAAACACTGTCCAGTGACTCAAAAATTGACCTTAGAAAATAAGAAAGTTATAATTGTCAAAATTCTTAAATTTTTTGATGGAATTTACTATGGGTGGAATTTACTATGGGTGGAATTTATTATGGGTGGAATTTACTATGGGTGGAATTTACTATGGGTGGAATTTACTATGGGTGGAATTTACTATGGGTGGAATTTACTATGGGTGGATTTTTCGGGGGTGGAATTTACATGGAACCGAAATTTGCATTCAGAACATTAAAGTTTTGGTAATTTTGTAGGTTTGATAGTTATCCAAAAAAGAAACATGGTGACAAGTTCCGGAGTGATCTTTCTTCCTTCATTGAAAAAACTTCCAAGTTGTTTGACATCTTCTGTGAGGACTCAAATTGGAGAAGAGATTTGGAACATTTGTATCAACTCAAAATGATAGAAGATGACTATGCTTTCTATGAGGACCAGAAAACAGCTAGAATAGGGCAATGTGTTGGTTTTAAGGAATGCCATACATTGGCAGACATCAGATGCAAAAGGAGAGGAGTACAGCAGGAACAAGCAAAAGAAAAGAATCTGTGAGTTTGATCTATATAAATTAAAAAACTTTTGATTAATGGCCAAAAGTCTGGGTTTCTTGAAATGATTGTACTACAAATTATAAAATTTTATTTTTGCATCTTTGGTAAACTATCTTGTATCATAATCATATTGTATTTTATTAGCCCCAGGGAAGAGCTCAGAAGAGTTTTTCAAGTTGTTCCATCAAACTCAGCAGCAATACATGACAGTGATCTTGACAGTCTCTCAAGTCAGGGCAGCCTGGAATCACATGATGAAACAGCTGGTGTCAGTGAACAACAGGAATCCAGGACAGGACAAAATAGGAAGAGTCTACCAAACCTCACTCAGCAGTGTGACAGACTTGTAGGGATGTACTGATATCGCTTTTTAGCCAATAACTGATACCGATAATTAAAAACAGTATCAGCCGATATTCAATACGAATTTCCATTTATGGTTTATTAGTTTGTCATAATTTTGTAACATATTCATAATTTATTTTCTGTGTTGAAAATTTGGCAACAAAGCAATAATCCTTTTCATTAAAGATGGCAACACTGCATCAGATGTCATAGTTTTGTTTGTTATACAATTGGACTGCAGGCCTATGTTGGGCTTAGTAAATGTGTTCTTAACGAGCTAGCTAGGTTAATATTGTGAGCTATGACTACAAGATAGTTTTTTGGTTTTCTAGGCTTTATGCCTATTTCTCAAAGGATTTACACTTGTTTGTTTGGCTAGCTATTTGAAAAGAAAATTGGGTAAAACTTTGTGCTACATTTCTTAGGACCTAGGCTATGATTAACCTCTCCTGAACATACAGAGCAGCTGCTATTTTTACATGAGAACTTAACCCTTGTGGAAAAATAACGAGTTATGTGAAGTGATAAAACAATAAAATATTGGAAATTTCATCCTCTAAATAGTCTTTTGTTCATAATTTTCGAAAAATCATACTTTTGAAATACTGGCTGATATTTTAAAAAATTGGTCATTACTGATACTGATAAAAATCTACTGATATCACCTATACCAATATATTGGTACCTACATCCCTAGTGACAGGTATACTGTATAGTTTAAAATATGAGTATGCTTTGAACACTCTTGTTGCTCTATTGACAATACCCAGGGCTGTGGAGTCGGCACATAAAAAACTGACTCTGACTCCTCAATTTTTTGTCTATCTGACTCTGACTCCGAAGGTATATTAATTCTAAATCTGCTATGATGATAATTACACACAATTACACAAGAGGCATTTCATCACCACACGTGAATCATCAGGCTACTTTTTAAACCCATAACCTGCCAAGTTTGAGTCTAATGGTTGTAGCGATGCCATTATGGCTTTTTTATTTTTTATATATGAAAAAACAAAATTCATTGAGCATAAAACAAAACAAAAATTAAATTTAAGACTATGACAAAATAAAAATTTCATTAAATGCAATCAAAAATCTAAAAGTATTCCTGCAAAATTTATTAAACTAAGGCCAAGGGTGAAAATCCAAAATTTACGAATAACTTGTTCTTAGGAACAGAATTGCTTCTGCCAGATCCTCTTTCATTGAAGCCCTTAAATTTGATTTAATTATTTTCAGTGCGGAAAACAGTCTCTCCACACTAACCTGAGTGGGTGGCATGGCTGTTACTATCATAGCTGTATCTCTTAAAATCTCTGGATATGCGGGGATGACTTCTTGTATTGTTAGTTTAGATGAGCGATCATATTTTTCCACTTCTTTTAGGCCATCAAAAAAATCTTGCTTAAATTTCATTAGTTTAACATCAAAAGGTTGCCTATGCATGTTTAAGCGGCGATGCTTTGCTTTTGAGCGTTCAATTTTATCTAAATATTTTTGAAAGTCTAATTCTTCATCATTTGAAGAGGATGAGAGGGACTTGCTACTCATATCTTCATCCTGTGGTTCAGGATTTTCAGGTAATAGCCCTTTTATGTGAATTGCAACCTCGCAGAGGGCCTCTTTTGCTTTAGCAATTTGTTCTTCGGTCAACAAAATTCGGTTCATTGGATCTATGTAGACAGCAGCTAATAAGATCTCATTTTCCAGTAGCAGACCCTCTCTTTTCTTCACTGAGGATACAATTCCATCAGCAATTAATCCTCCAGTTTGGGATAGACGAAATAATAAATTTTTCCATTCCCATAGGAATGTACCAGGAGTTAAATCCTCTGCTTGCAACTTTCTGGTGACAGTATAAGGGTGAGCAAGCAGAGCTTCTAATTGTGTAACCTCCCTCCATTGAATTTCAGTTAGTGAAACATTGGGATTATCAATGTCTTCTAGGAAGGGTTTTAGATCAAGCAAATGCTTAATCATATATGTGCTCCCCCAGCGTGTCGCTTGGTCCAAAATAGCTCCCTTTCCTGCACGTCTCTGGATAATAGCATCAATTTTAGAGGTCCTGGCTGCAGTGGCTACTTGCCTCAACTTGCCTATCAGAGTAGCTGCATGGCGATCTTTCAATCCATCTCTTATTGCCAGCTGCAATGTATGTACAACACAACGCATATGTTGGATTAGAAAGAGCTTAGATGCTTCTTCAACAATATCATCTAAAATTTCATCGCTCTGTTCTGTTTGTGCTGTTTGAGAATCAGTTTCAGGAATGTCATCTTCATTAGCCACTTTTTCTTCATCAACTTTATTCAGCTTTTCTATCGTGCTTAGCATGTTTGAAGCATTATCTGTGACAATACATAGAATCTGCTCTTTCTTAATTACAAAGTCTTGTAAAACTTCCTTCACTAACTTCTGAAGATAGTTGCTGTCATGATGCGCCTCGGTGTCCTTTACTCCCAATGTCCGAGTTACCATTTTATTGTTTTCATCAACAAATCTAGCATTGATGGCAAAATAGTTAACTCTATGACGCGTGGCTGCATCCATTTTAATAAACATGAAGCGTCACTTAAGAGTTCTTCGAAGTTCTTCCTTTTTATTTGTGGCTTCTTCAACTATAATTTTTCTGATACTTTGTCTTTCCAGAGAAACCAAGTTTCTTGGCCATTTCTCCATTTAGGCCTAGAAAGGCTGGTTGTGAAAATAAAGATAAGGCTACACCATTTCTTACCACCAGTTCGATGATGTGCTTCTTGAACTTTTCTGTGGTCATTGTTATGGTAACTTTGTCTGTAGTAAAGAATCTTGTAAGTGGTGCTTGCCATTCAGTAGATTTCTGATCTTTTGTTAACTTTGAAGTAGTTGGAAGGTTTTTATTACTATCTTTCTCAATGACAACTTCTAAAATTTTGGGATGGAAACGCTGCAAATGTCTTTTTCAAATTTGATGCTCTGGTTGGTGCATTTTTATCAGAGCCAGTAAAACCACTGATTTTTGCTTCACATAATTTTTCACCATCATCATCATCTATCATATACTGACACACGAAATGTTTCCCATCTGTGGTTATTATAAAATATTAAAAAACTGCAGACTTTGTTGAAAGTGTCTTTGCCATTGTGAAAGGGGTTTTAGACTTGAAAGTTAAAAACTTATGAAATTTAGAAAGAACTTGAAATTAAATAAGCATTAAAAATAAAAAATATTATCTGAAAAGAAAAAATGAATTAATGGCATTAGTGTCTGAAATGGAAAACATTGTGTTTATTATTTAAGTGGTTTAACCACCATAGCTGCCAGTGATATCACACACAAAAACATATTTTATTAAAATTTATATTGAGGTCAGAGTCGGAGTCGGTATATTTTTACTGACTCCGACTCCAGCAGCACCACCAAAATTGACTCCAACTCCACAGCCCTGCAATACCTTTGAAAAAATGATTTATAATCCATGTAATATTGCTAATAGTTAGACTCCAAATCTTGGACACTGTGAACATCTTGTTAGAATATTAACTTGATATGAAATAAATGTCTTTTACCAAGTATCAAGTAAGTGACAGAGCCAGAGCAGCAGTTGCATCACCAGTTTGAGTATTATGAAATTATCACTACTACTGATAAGATGAACATAATTGACAGGTAACAGTCTCATTATCTTGTACATTAGTATCTGATTCAAATCAAGTATTTAACAAAAAGGCATAGCTATGTTTCAAACAAGTGTTGAAATTTAAATATTGTTAGTCAAAACCTATGGAGCTTGGTTAAATAACTGTCTTTAAAATTGAGTAAATTTGCACTATGAACTTTGCATGAACAAGCTGAGAAGAGAACATGAAAAATATTATAAAGCCATAAGAAAAGAGGAGGATAAATTGTTTGAATTGGTGGATAAATGACAAACTTAAATTCACCTGACATTCACGAGCCCCCTATCATAGCATCTCTAACCAATGAAGAACTCATAAACATAAGAAAGGGAGCAGTAAAACTCAACCAGCTTTGTCATAATCAGGCTGTAGAGAGGCACATTAAACTTGTAACAGAGGCTTCCTCAACTGTTGTAGGATTTGAACGTAATGATGGTATTATTTAACAAAAGATAAAATCAAGAAAACTGATGAAAGTGTTCAATACAAAAATACAATATTCTGAAGCTATTTAGATGATTATTTTTTATTACTTTGTTTAATGAGTGATAGATTGAATGTGTAATAATGAAAATTGCAATTTTTGGCCAAAAATAATATAAATATGGATTTTTTGATGCATTATTGAGCCTGCAGCTCTCTGCAGATGTTTTAATCTGCTTCAGAGGTAAAACATACATCATAAACAGTTTTTAAATTGTCTTTCTATCATGTCCAGAACCTGAGATAGGTCACTGGGTTCAAATTTTGGTCGTGTGCACATACGATTGGTATAAATTGGCTGGTAGCAGTCACAGTTTTGTATGCAACCACCGAAAATTGGTTTTAAAGTTTAATCCTGGACAAAAGACAACTATCTAGACCAGTGGTGCACAAACGTTTTTGATGTGAGGGCCAAGCGAAGAAAATAACTAAATGTATTAGCCTACTTACTTTCCATCTAAGTCATAAGTTGGGTCACTTTTATATTCTAACTTTTTCATTGAATTGAAAAGACCCGTGGGGGACACATTTGGCCCGTGGGCCAGGGTTTGTGCATCACTGATCTAGACCACCTCAGTTTTGATCCTGGCACTTTTGATTTTTTCACTCCACCCTATAATGTAAACCTCCAAATCTTTGTAAATTGCCCCTATACTCAAGTTGAAACATATTCTATCCTGTTTCACACAAAGACAGTGCTAGAAAGCCAAACACACACACACACGCTTACTTCAGTTCTCTGCTTCTCTCTCAGGGTTGCGAGAGGGGCAGGTGTATATATACAGTAAACCCTCTTTATTCGCGGCTTCAATTATTCACGGTCACTGCTTCGAGGCTGCCAATGGAGGAGAAGGAATGAGCACCACTCCTGTAGCTAGTAAAGGCTGGTTTGAAAGATTCAAAAAACGTTTTTCGCTGCACAATGTCAAGATTTCAGGGGTATAAGCCTGAACAGGTCTTTAATGCCGATGAGACTGCCCTTTTTTGGAAGAAATTGCCATCACGCACTTAAATTAGTCAGGAGGAGCATCATGCATCGGGATTCAAAGCCGCAAAAGATTGTGTAACTTTTCTCTTTTGTGCCAATGCTGCAGGTCACATGGTGAAGCCTGGCTTAATTCATAAGGCAGCCCGCCCACGAGCACTAAAAGGCAAAGATATGAACCACCTTCCTGTATATTAGGCACAAAATCAATGGAGTATGGCGTATTCACCGATTTCCCTTATTCGCGATGCGAGTGGAACGCATCTACCGCGAATAATGAGGGTTTACTGTGTATAATATATATATATATATATATGTATAGAAACGACGTAAGTATAGAGGAGTGTTCTGCACATGAGGAAGAGAAATAACGAACAAATGAAAAATGAGGTGACCACCCGGGAATCGAACCCAGGATCTTCCGATTGCCAGTCAGATATGCTACCACTACACTACGGGCCTCGATCAGTCAGAAGTCATAATTCTCATACATAGGGCAGAAACCAATGCCTTGAGAGGGCACCCTCGCAAATCGTGAATATGTACATTTAACTGCAATGACCACGCAGTATATTAATGTATAGAAACGACGTAAGTATAGAGGAGTGTTCTGCACACGAGGAAGAGAAATAATGAACAAATGAAAAATGAGGTGACTGACCGGCAATCGGAAGATCCTGGGTTCGATTCCCGGGCAGTCACCTCATTTTTCATTTGTTCGTTAATTCTCTTCCTCGTGTGCAGAACACTCCTCTATACTTACGTCGTTTCTATACATTAATATACTGTGTGGTCATTGCAGTTATATATATATATATATATATATATATATATATATATATATATATATATACACACACATGAGGGCCACTCAATATATTTTGTCCCACCTTTTTTTTTCTTTCCAAGTTTCCTTGTAAGTTCCAGAAATTTTGTACACAAGTAGTTACATACCTTTTTTACAAGTTTTTATTTTTCCACATAGTCTCCATCCTTTTCTATGGCTTTCCTCCACCTTGAAACAAGGGCCTTTATTCCTTGTTGGTAAAAGTCCGCTGGAGCAACCTCTTAACTTCCTCAACAACCTCAATGTCACTGAACTTTCTTCCATGAATAGCATCCTTCATTGGCCCAAACAAATGGAAGTCTGAAAGTGCCAGATCTGGGCTGTATGGAGGGTGGGGTAACACACAGTCAAGTGCATTTTTGTGATGGCATCTCTTGTTTGCAAACTGTTGCGTGGTCTTGCCTTATTTTGCAAAAGAAGGACATCTTTCAGTTTACTCTGGTCAAACTCGCTTTATACATCTCTGTAGTCTCTGTAGGGTAATGTCCACCAGAATCACTCCTTTCATGTCCCAGAAGATGGTGGCCATAACCTTTCCTGCAGAGGGATCCATTTTGAACTTTTTCTTGCGTGGGGTGTAGGGTGCATCAGCCTATAAGGGGTGAAATTTCGAACTTCAGATATTGATTCGGCCCTATGATATTATGGTTACAATCCCCAACAAACCTTCAGTGTCTATGTTTCAAGCTGTTCTGACAATATTTAGTGGGTCCACCTCAAAGATGAAAATTTGACAATTGTGGAATTTTATGGTTTTACTAGAAAATCTTGTGTGTAAGTGTTGTAGATTTTGTTTGAAAAAAAAATTGTAAATATAGTTAGTTTTAGGCAAGTTTTAGCCTCAATTCATGAAATTATCTGTCTTTTTAAGCTTTTTTTTGTATTATTCTGAGAATCATGAAGTGAGTTACCAGGATGCGGGACAAGGACCCAACTTGCCAAGCATCCCACCGACCACCTCCACCTATTAAAAATGGTATTTCATGATAAAATACTTGTAAAAATTGATTTATTGCTTATTGATATCTTAATTCTTCTTCTTTGTCCTTTTTTCTTTTAAAACAGATGATAAAGAAGCTTGTCTCTTTCTCGGATTAGGAGTGGCTTTTCTGTCAGCTTCTACAACTTGGAGAACATTTTGAAGATGTTCTTCAGTCCTTGCAGCCTCATAAAAGTCACTGCATAGTTTTACTGCCCTCTCAGAGCCATCATTTATGACATTTATAGCCAAAAGTTTTTCTTTGGAAGATATAAATGATGCTGTTGTTTTCCATTCAACAATCTCAACCATTGAAAAATCATAGTCTAACTGTAGTGAAGAGAATATGAACCATGAGTTTTTGTCAACCAAGTCAGCTAGTGTGGTTTCCGATCGTAGATTGGTAGGGAAATTAGGCTTTCCAAAACTAGATCCATGTCTACCTTCTGGAACCACTGTCTCAATCTTGTGTGGTTTATAGGAAAGTAGATGGTTTGTTATAGCACGAAGTTCATTTTTTGGAACCAAATTGCTGAATAATACAAGAGGAATCATCTCTGATGAAAGGTACCAGAGATGACGCTTCAAAGATGTTAGAGCACTTTTTGCTATTTGCTTGTTTACTTCCTCGTATCTAAGAAGCTTTTTGTAAAGCTGCAAATCGTGCCATGGTGCATCAAAAACTGAAGAGCAGGTCATCCACCATGGGTAGTAAATCAGTGAAATGAAGGTTGCAAAGTCTCTTAGTTTCAGAATTTGTTGCTTGTTCGTGATTGTTACTGAAGGTAGTTTCGAGATATTATCTTCTAGTAATGCAATTTTTAGAGCATATTTTGCTTTACTCATCCATCTGGCTCTATGTATAGCACCAGGTCGCTGAAGGGTTATATCCTTATCTCTAGGTCCTGCATTTAAGTATAACACAACTAAGTCAGAAAATTGTTTGTAGTCATATCGTGTATGTTGCTTTTCTATATTACTTATTTGAATTGCATAATCAGTCCATTCCTGAAGAATCTCTTGGACAGCTTTGGAGTACTGATTGAAGTAAATTTTTTTCAATTTTTCATCCTTGGAAATCCACTGAAACTTTTCTCGAAATCTGTTTAGACATTAATTTCTGGTCCACTCGAAGTTTCTACTTTCATGTCCTGAAACACATGACTCATAATAACTTCACCAACATGATGCCTGCATGCAGACCATAATAAAGGCCGTCCAATCTCTTGTTGGATAGTTATGCATGCAGCGCTCACATGTCCCGTGTTGGTTGCTGTAGTGTCAAAAACCAAGTTCACTATTGAATTGGAGCAGTTCCACAATTTCAGTAGCTTCATAACTTCTTCAGTCAAGTTTTTCCCAGATTGGCCACTGCCACCAGCACTAGGATGATATGATGGAATACCAAGTAGTTTGAGATCCATTGAATTTCCAACTGATACGGCTGATCGTTCTTCTGTAACATATTTATCCTGCAGAGTAGAAATTATTTTCGAATCCCAATGAAGAGAGGCCAATTTAGGAGGATTCCAGGATTTTTGAATGGAACTTGAAATTTTTTGGGCTACTTCGCGTCTTGCTCTATCAGCTGTAGCATATGAAGTTGCCACTGCCTTAGTGTTACCACCACATTCTTCAACAAAAGCTTTTGTGAATGCAGCCTGTTGTGCCGGAGTCATTTTCATTCTTGATGCCAAAGAAACAAGTTTTGGTCTTTTCAGAATGTCATGAGGAATGATAGCTTGAGTACCTAAACAGACTGTTGACTGTGTGGATTTTCCATCTTTTTCAGCTTCATCATTAGCTTCTGACTCACTCTCAATGGTAGTTGTATCGCTTGTGCCACTGCTTTCTAATTCAACATAACTGCAAGAAGCTTCAGTGTCTCAATTCCTTTTCTTTTCTCGCATTTTCTTCACATTTTTGAAAATTAATGCGCTACATTTTTGGATGCTAAAGTTTGATCATGAGCTCCAAAAGAAGCAATTCTATCCCCTTGCATAGATTGAAGAAATTGTATATCTTCTGGATTACTCATAATTTTTTCGGCATTTTTAATCCACAGTGGAAAAGTCATTTTAAGTTGCATTTCCATATCTTCTAGTCTTGTCTTTGTACTTTGTAGCTCTCTTCTTTTCAATGGAATTTCTCTCAGTTTCGCATTCTTTTCTGACAATGAAATTATTTTCTCTCATGCTTTTTTCTCAGTAATCATTGGTATGTTGGCTTTATTGTAGAATGGTTGAATTTCTGTTAAAACAATTTTAGCTACCGGTATATCTCGCTTAGTTCTTCTCTCTTTTAGACCCTGTTGCTGGTGAAATAGGAAACATCTAAGAACTTGTTCACTTGTTGGCAAGCGACATCCTACAATCTTTGCATCATTATTTGTGATGCCAGGACCTAATCCAAATATACAGGTTTTTTTCGTGTTTTTACATCAACTTTATCTGCACCACTTGAACAAGTTTTACCACTAGAAGTGGCTTCACTGGCTTTACCACTATTATCCATTATATCATATATCAACTATTATCGCCAACATATATCAAAAATTGACCTGTAATAGAAACATAGATTAATATTAAAGTAGTCTACATGCCTGAAAATAAGAAAAAATAGCTACAGGTATTTCATGATGGCAAATGATATTTATTAATAGTAGCTGTGGCTTAAACACAAGCAAACTAAACATACTAGGCCTATAGTACCTTAAGGATCATTAAATTCAATAAAATAAAGGTATATGTGAAAAAAATAATTTAAGACAATTTATCCCAAAAATTGTCATTTTTGTAAAAGTTTAGGAGCTAGGTGGACCCAGTAGATATTAATCAATTGACCTGAAATTTTGCATGTGAATTTTTTTAGGGAATGTAACCATAATAACATAGGGCCAAATCAATTTTTGAAAGTTGCCATTTTTGATGCACCCTAGACTGGGGAGTCTGCATGATGCCACTCCATGGATTGGCATTTTGTTTCAGGTTCAAAGTGGTGTACCCAAATCTCATCCCCATTCACAATTCGTGAAAGGAAGTCATCCCCTTCTGTCTCCTATTGAACCAATGACTCAGAAGCAATTTCTTTTCTTTGGGCTTTGTGATCTTCAGTAAGTTTGTGAGGAACAAACTGTGAACACACTTTTGAGTATCCCAGTTGCTGAATTATTGTATTCACACTTCCTTCACTAATTCCTAGCTCCTTGTATGTGATGCGCCAATTTGATCAAATGATGCTGTGAGCATGTTGCACAGTGAGAGATGTCACAGCCAATGCCAGGTGACTGCTGTGTGGCTCATCATCGAGGCTGGCTCTCCTCTCTCCAATTATCTCACATATTTAGACCAGCATCCAACTGTGCTTCGATCAACAACAGCATCTCTGTAAATGTTTTGTAGATGTTTGTGAATATTCCCAACTGTTTCTTTCTCTGTGGTTAAGAACTCAATAACAGCTCTCTCTTTATGACGCACATCACTGTCAGATACCATTTTTGAAACTACACTAACCCTTGGTTTTATACAAGTGTGTTTAAAAGCAGTTTTATACAAGGAGGGGAGGTTCAAAGTGGAAAAATCAGGTTATGTGAAGCGCAGAAAGTTCAAACTTAGGGCCCAAAAGACATTTCAGCCCCATGGCCTATTATTTAGCTAAGAAAAAAGGGTGGGGTAAAATATATATATATATATATATATATATATATATATATATACCTGCTGTAAGTTATTATTCTGTACCAAAGAGAGGATCCCAGTATCATTTGCATCTTTAATTTTTATTTTTAAGTTTTTTTTACTTTCTTACATTCTAGTCTAATTAATCAAAGTCAACAGTATCACAAAAAATATGTAGCATCAACCAGGGCTATTCAGTCCGGGTAATGGTCTGGGGCTAATTGGTCTGCCTCAATTTATTAATTAATTAATTAATGAATTAGAAATTTTTAAATGTGTCAGTGGATTATGATAGAGGAAGCTTTTTTATATATTTAGACTGAGTTTCATGTTATTTAGTGGATTTTAGTGAGTTTGAGGAACCTTTGAATAGAAGTAGTAAAAATGGTGCGAAACCTAGTGTCTCAAAAACCAATATTTGGCAAGACCTCACCTGGTGCCCACAGTTTTGCTTCAATTTCAAAATGACTTTGGGAAAGTATTGTCAATTAGTTGTTGTTGAAGGGCAAATGTGCAATTTTTATAAAAATGCAGTGATTTGTAAGTTATTATTAATCAAACTTCTAGTCCAATTACCCCTGGTGAAATTTCATTACTCGGGCTATTTGGTCTGCCTGCATTTTTTTTGTAAACATGTAATTAATACCATTTTTATGCATGTAATGACATGTACTTGCAATAATCTGTTTTGTTTGTATGTTCCAGGTATTTATTCTGTTTATTGATGCTCTAGCTACAGGTGATTTTCAGAAAAATGGTTCAAACATATAAGAATAAGAGCAGTACAAATGGTCATGAGAGAAAGTTAGCTGATGCTCTTACTGCTGTTAGAGTGCATGGAAAGAGTGCCAGAGATACTGCTAAGCAAATGAACATTAGTAAGACCACACTTTGAGACATTTGAAAAATACAGATGAACAAGGAGCAGATAATATTAAGAGGCCAGGAGCTAGGTTTGGCCTACCAGTATGTACATAGTGAAACTGAACTAGCTGAGTGTCTTGCAATTATGGCAAAGTGGGGTTTCAGTTTGACTCCTACTGAAGTGTGTGATTACATGCAAGAGTATGTTGAAGCCTGTAAGAAAGAGAACACTTCAACAGCTGAACATTTGTGTAAATATTGTAAGTTTAAGGATGACAGGCCTGGAGAGGACTGGGTTTATTCTTTCTTGAAAAGGTACAGCCTATCTTCAGAGAAGGCCAGCACCCTAGAGAAGACATGCATGACACCATCCACTTCAGCAGCTCATCCATCCATGACACCCTCTTCATCAGGAACCTTATCCAAAGAGGTCTTGCTAAAAGCAGTCACCTCCAGCCAGCAAAGTTGAACTGAAGAAGACTCTCTGCCATATCCCAAATGCTCAATTGTTAACACATGATGATTTTGTCAAGGAAATAGCAAAAGTGGAGAAACAAAAAGAAACAAAGAAAACAACTACTACAAGCAGAAGTAGAAGAGGCAGAAGATGTAGATGATGAACTGGAGAAAATTGTGGAGTCAGAATAGTGAAGATAAGTCAGATGATGGAATGAAATAAATAGATGACCATTACAGAAACATTCACAAAGATATTAAAGTACAAGAATATTATGCAGTATATTATGATAGGAGGTATTATGTGGGTAGAGTGATGGAGGTCATTGGTGATACCATAACAGTAAAGTTCATGATTCAAACCCCAAATACTTCAGAGTTCCTTTGGCTCAAACAAGAAGACATAGATCGGGTCAACAGGAGCTTCTTCATGTATGGACCTCTCACTGTGAAAGGCACACTATCTTTTACATTTAATACACGCATACTAAACAGTGAATACCAAAACTTCAGGGCCTATTTAAAGCTCTGGAAAAAGAACACCTAGCTAATAGTTGTATAGTGAAATGAGAAGTCTTTTGTTCTAATGTAAATATTAGCAACTGTTATATTGAAAGTAGCCTATAGTATTACCTAAGTGTTTGAAAAAAAATATTATTATATATATATAATATATATATATATATATATATATATATATATATATATATATATATATATATATATATATATATATAAAGAAAACAAATGACAAACTTACTAGTGTAAAACCATGTTCTTGTGACAGTCACTGAGCAAACAGTGGATTACAAGTGAAAGCTAACAGGCTTTTGGGACCTGGACTGATTAGCCCCAGTAACTAGGACCACTTTGCCCCAAAACTCTGATGGGAGTAGACTACCATTTTTCACTAATTATTCAGTAAGTACCATAGATAGCTTATAGCAGGTGGGTCATTCACTGATAAATGCAAGACTTTCCATCAATTAGCTGGTTTCTTATTTGAGGTCTTGCCAAAAGCGGACTGAATAACCCCGGTAGACACTAATAAAGTTAATACCACTGTGGAATGTTTTCTTTTCTTGAATAAATTCCAGTTGTAGGTACTGTTTTATAGGGAAGTAATAGTAAAACATGGTAGCAAAGTGAATTAAATTTTTTACTTGAATGAAATGGAAAACAATTCTGATTTCTTAGTAAAACAACAAAAGTTTACTTAGAGAGCTATATAAATCACATTTATATCAAATGAAGTGTTTTATGAATTTTTTTTTTGAAACACCCAATGGGTACAGCTGGGTCAGATCCAATCAAGCCAACCCTGGCTCATTGACCTGTATTTGTCACACAAGGAAGATGTGAAATGTGTGCCACAAAGAAGAGTCAGTCCAGACCACACTTGCAATGCTCTCTCTAAAGCATAAATTTTTGTTACTGAAAAAAAAAAATTGTTTTTGTGATTATCACATTGAACAAAAATTGTTGTAATGACTGTTGATGTATTTGGGATATGGCTACATAAGGCTCTAGCAAACTTTAAGAAAAACCTGTTGTATAAACTTTATAACATATTGGTACCTACCACATAGTATTAAGAGTATAATCATCTGGTTCTCAAATATGAACCCTCCAGGGTAGTTTATTGGTAAAGTGCCAGGCTGTTAGTCTGAAGGTCCCATGTTTGAGTCTTGGCTCAAACTTCAGATTTCAGCAATTAAGGTGCTTCTATGAGTTTTCCTTGGTGGAGTAGTGATTCAGATTTGACATAAAGCTGTAGGTCTTCTCCATCAATATGACCTCAAATGTTACAAAGGAAGTTAAGCAACTCCAAAAATCAAGCCATCTCAAGATATGAAATAGCATAGGTAGGGCAGGGAGACAGAAAGGGTAGTCCTGGGTTTTGTTTTTAAGGAATATAAATCTTTTTTTAAGATTAAGTTAACTTCTAAATAGGACCATGTTTCAATGGGAAAGTGAATTGAAACATAAAACTCATTTTTATTACTGGAACCAGATAATGGATCATTAAGTGACATAAAGTATGCCTATTCAATTTGATTTGCTGATGATCTGCAAAGAAAGAACTTGTATGATTCTATTTATCATAATAGAGGAAGCTGGCAATGCTGAATATGCAATATACATAGGAATTAAAACACTTTAAAAATTCTCAAATGAGTATAAATTATCATAAATAGTGTTTTTGTCTTAAATTTTTCATATAGATTTAATAATGAAATTTTTAAAATTTCAAAGAATCTGCTAAATTTGGCCAATGTCCCCACTACATTGAAAATAAATATTGTGAAGAGCCAAACTCCAAAAGAATCTCTACCTATCCTACTATCAAAAAAGGTTCAGACATTAGAAACTGGAAAAAATTTCCCAATTACAGTTAGTCATATAAGCTTATTTGGCCATGAAAGGAAAGTAGTACAGCCCCAAAGTAGAACTATTAAAAACAAGGTAAAGAAGGGCATTAGCAATTAGAGAGAAAGATGACTTTGAAGATTGAAGCAGATGATGAACAGTGATTCTATTAAAATCTCTGTAAACACTTTATGTAGGCCTGCTTAAAAAATATCTCTAAGTTTTAGTGTTTTAATAATTCTTATCATTGTTTCATTACAATGATTAAAATGCTGCCTTGTAATTTGTTTTAAAGTTTAAATGAGTTTTTATTCACAAAACCTTTTATTTGTTAGGGTCTAATGCTTTAAGTCAGTCAGTCTTCAAAGATAAATTTTTTTATGTACTGTACTCAGGGGTGGATTAACTGTACTTGGGGCCTGAAGCTAATTTTATTTTAGGGGGCCTTTTCTATAGGTTATTATTAACAATACATGTACATGTACAGTACATAGTACATTTACATGAATTATATGTATGGTCCTTCGGCTAATTGAGAAACAAACTTAAAAGAACCTTAACACAGTGTATTTTGCCATTTGCTAAAACAAAACAGTATTAAACAAACTTTACTTTTTAGGGCCTATAAAACATAAAATAAAATGGGGAATTTGTCAGTTTGTGTACTCTTGTATTTAATCAAAGAAGTTTATGAAATCTCGAATTGTATCATTGAAACTCAGTTGATTGGGGCCCCCTCAAGTATGGGGGTCTGAGGCTTCAGCCTCAATTACCTCAATGATAATATGCTACTGACTGTACTCAGAAATTTAATGTGGTGATGGGGACTGAGGTGTAGAGAGGTTCCTCTATCCTGTACCTGATCCATTGAAAACCCTTATTTTTGCTGCTTAATTAACAAGGTACCGTAGTATATAAAAATCTTTTTTCATTACAAACATTTTTTATGTATAATTATGACTGATAATTCAAATTTAGGAGGTAGGCCTCGTCTTATTTTGATAATTGAAAATATACAGTATAGGCTTTATTATAGTGATTATATATTAAACCTCCCCTTTAGCAAATAAGTATAGGTTAGTATTTAAAGTAGAGAGTTTGACCCTGGTTATTATTCTATGGTGAGCTGGAATCTGGAATAATTAAATTTACATGCATTTCATTTTGCAAAAATGGGTCATTCTCTGTCAGATCAACCAGTGCCTAACACCCTCATCTCTCAGATTTTGCTGAAATTTGGTTTATAGGGAGTTTGTGGGCCCTGAATCCATTTCTGAAATTATAAGGTCAATCCGACCAACGGTTCAAGAGATATGACCTCAGGAAATTTGAGGTCACTTGCGAGGTCACTAACATTTGGCGACCCATAACTTGGGTAATAATGGTCACAATTATATAAAAGTATATATATTTAGAATCAGAAAACGACAAGGAATCCAAATATGCAAGTTTTAGAACTCTAGGTTGAAAAATAAAAAAGTTACACTGTAACCAAAATTTGAGGTCACGATTTGACCTCTGGGGTATCAAATGAGAATTTTTTTTTTAAATGTAAAAAATGAAGGCATAGGCATTGGCTATTAGAATCAGCAAAAAAAAGTTTGTTTATGTTAGTATTTTTCATGTAACTAACATATAAGTGAACACCATATTCATAAGTTGTGCGTCAATTCTACCTATTTTTTCACACTTAAGCTCATAATTTGACCTATAGAAATTAAAATTACATTTTTTTATAGATATGAAAACAAAGGCAAAAAATGTAAAATTGTATTTCACTGCTAATCTACACTGGCAATAATAGTTATAATAGTGAAAGGGGAAGACCTACTTAGAGGATTCATGTGCTAGCCTAATACAATTTTTGCATGCTCGATGCTCTCATCAATTTCTTTTTGTGGAAAAATGTATTGAATTCTGCTGCCTCCTCTTAGGGTAGGACAACTCATTACAGTTAATATATGATGTCCTGGCACTGCACATGAATCCTTGTTTGATGGATAATAATATGCACTTGATCCTGATGACCCAGAGGGATGTAGAAAGTTCACAGTGAAATCATCAAACTCTTCACAATATTCCTCCACAATTCCATACCAAACTTGCATGTCATAAATGCAGCCAACATACTCTCCTGGTTTGACACATTTTAGGTTACCAAGCATTGCAGGTTCATTAGTAAAATGACTTTTCCTTATTCTTTTCTTTTCTCCAATGCCACTTGAAATGGGATACACCATCAGTTCTTCCTTGTTTAGGGGAACAAATCTATGATATTTCTGAGTTCCAGGAATAGCCCTACTATCCTTGAATCGATGTTCCAACCATTCTTCTGCATCTTTCAAATCAGCTGTAGTTACAAAGAAAAAAATTTATCTTCTTGCTCAAGTTTTCTTCACAAAACATGTGTTCTGGTGTAAGAATTTGCCTCTCTGTAGTTCTCTGCAAACTGGCACGAGCAGTAGCTCTTTTCACTGTTCCTCCAATCCCATCACATGCATTTTTGCCATGGGATGTAGCAAAGAAGTGCCATTCACAAGACAGACCAAAATCCTCTTCATGGTAACAGAGATTTGTGAAGTTGTATCTGTTCTTATATTGGCCAGCACATCCATCTGAGAAATAGTGCACCTTCTTCAATTGTGGGCATCTGAATTTAACATATGTCATAAGCTTCAATATGAATGAGTAAACCATTATAGTGTTGTGTTTTAGTGATGCAGATAAGAAACAGACACTAAAATGGCTAAGTTCCTGGTCTGCAGATGATCTATAATAGATGACAAAAGGGTGAACTGTACACTGTGAATTGTCCCAGTGAAACCCTTGGGCAGCATCCTGGACAATGAAAGAATAATTCTCAGAGAAATCACCTACTATAACTACCTCGCTCTGAGGTGGTAGTGTTTCTTTCAACTGCTTGAAGTACTGTGATTGTTGCTGAGCAACAAAGTGATGACGAACCATGCGGGATATTTTCATGCTTAGGGATGATAAGTATTCATGAAGTGGCTCCACCTTATCAATCATTGTACAACGGTCAACAGTCACCCATTGCTTGTAAGATATTTCATTTGGAGCTGATTTCACACTGTCAAGTAACTCAAGAAAATCCAGGACACCCTCTTCTCTTGGGCAATCATTGCAAAGTTGCATCATGCAAGTCTCTCTTTCTGTACTGCAGACACTGTAATCCATAAGATCCTTGTATGAAAGACCTCTTTCTCCCAATGCAGCCAGCTGCAATTTTGGATTTTGATGGTATGTGCAGACACAGACAGAATGAGTCCCACCACTACCGGCAAGCACACAATATGATGGCCGTAATTTTGCAAATGTGGAAAATCCTATTTTGGGATTCTTTTCATCATTTTTATATAGTTCAAACATCTCTCTTAAATTCCCGAGGACCAATCGTTTTTGCACCTTCATTGCACCTTCAGCACTGATAACTTTCACACAATCCTTTTGGCCAGGACACATACGACTAACCTCTTCTGACTCATAGAATCTTCTAACTATATCTTTGTGTTCTTCAGATATCACTTTTCCTTTGCTCATTAGTGGAATCTTCGGAAGGATTCCATGTTCTGATTTAAGTGAACGGCTTCTTTTCACCATGTATGTTGTAGTTTGAAAGAAACTAGCTGTTTTTTCAATTGTGTATGGTGAGAGTGTCAATATTTGTAGTTTGTGATGGTGACATTTGCTCTCCAGGAATGACTGTTTCAATTCATTCATTAATTTGTCTAGATGTTTTTCAGATTTAGTTTCAGGTTTTGAAGTATCACTTACCTCCTCGGTAATTTGAACACCATAACTGAGTTCTAGCCTCTCCTTCAGGTGTTTCTGAGCAGATGATAGCTTACCACGAGCCTTGCGCTTTTTCTGGCTTAATGACAGCCCTTCTGAAAAGAACAGAAAAAAAGGTTTCACACACCTGAATATTAGTAATTAAATATTAATTATAGTACCTTAAATGCTATATAATTGGCTATATAGTAGATCAAACAGACCTTGTAGTAAAGTATAAGTTATTATATTAATTTATTACTTACTTTTTTTAACTGGTGTTTGGTCCAGAAATGCTAGAACTGGTTCAACTGAAGTTGAAGGATTTTCCTTTATCAAGCAATCACTGTCATTGTCCAGATCTTGAATTGAAGAGATGTTACTCAAGCCACTGATAGTAGATGATTCATTTGAATCCTGCTCAGACTGTTGTTTTCAGTGGTACTAAGTATAGTGGGGTTTTTCATTATCAGTGTCCAGCAGTTCACACACAACAATGAGTCTTTTTTCACTCTTCCAGCACATTTTTCAACAAGTACATCAGTCACTTTTCTAAGATTGATTGTTATGCGTTTCTTGTGTTTTTGAATAGGGTCCTGGCAATATTTCAAGTGCCGAACCATTGTATTTTGATCTGTAAAGATATAGGATTTACAATTAGGTAATATATATTTTTTAGAAAATATATAGCTATACACACTTAATATTTTAGGCCTTGATAGTCTCTGAGGCTCATTAAAACACCATACCCACCAGCCACCCACAGTGCTGGCTGGAACTGTACTAACCTGTAGACAAGGAATTTTGCAACTATCTGTGTTGATTCTGCACTTAGACAAGTAGCAACATGTTTCAACAGGTTTGTTTAGGCTACATGTGAGCTTAGTCTTCCCCTTTCACTATTATAACTATTATTGCCAGTGTAGATTAGCAGTGAAATACAATTTTTATTAAATTCTTGGAGCTTGAGGTCAAATTGATAGCTAAGATATAAAAATTCCTTGAAATGACAAGCAATTTATAAATATGGTGTTCACTTATAAGTTAGTTACATGAAAAGTACCAACATAAACAAACTTTTTATGATTGTTTCTATTAGTCAAGAACTCTGACTTTGTTTTTTATATCTATAAAAAATGTAATTTTAATTTCTATAGGTCAAATTATGAGCTTAAGTGTGAAAAAATAGGTAGAATTGACGCACAACTTATGAATATGTTCACTTATATGTTAGTTACATGAAAAATACTAACATAAACAAACTTTTTTTTGCTGATTCTAATAGCCAATGCCTATGCCTTCATTTTTTACATTTAAAAAAAAAATTCTCATTTGATACCCCAGAGGTCAAATCGTGACCTCAAATATTGGTTACAGTGTAACTTTTTTATTTTTCAACCTAGAGTTCTAAAACTTGCATATTTGGATTCCTTGTTGTTTTCTGATTCTAAATATATATACTTTTATATAATTATGACAATTATTACCCAAGTTATGGCTCGCCAAATGTTAGTAACCTTGTGAGTGACCTCAAATTGCCCGAGGTCATATCTCTTGAACCGTTGGTTGGATTGACCTTATAATTTCAGAAATGGATTCAGGGCTCACAAACTCCCTATAAACCAAATTTCAGCAAAATATGAGAGATGAGGGTGTTAATTTCAATTTTTTTGGTTGATCTGACAGAGAATGACCCAATTAAAATGAAAGATTTTTTACTTAAATAAAAATTTAAATAAAACCTCTTCCATTTTAATTGTAAGATGAAACATACAAATTTAATTATTCCTGATTAGAAATTTTGTATATAGGTGAACTTTTTCCAAAACTACATTCTTTTAATGAATTCTGGGATGCTGTAGGCTTGTATCTTATTTTGTAACCTTGGTGTTTAGGCAATTTGGACTTTGCTATCTCATTTGAAGTGTTGTGTTTACAATGGCCTATGAGCATTGAGCTGTACTGTATTTTATGTAATTGTAAGGTGTGCTTCTCTACATTTATTAAGCAGTTTACTGTAATTGAGTTTTAAACATTATTTTTTTTTTTTTTCAGGAATGTATAGGTTCAGTTAACCTAAAATTAAACCAAGATATTTAACACATTTTACGTATGTGTATCAAATGCTTTTTGTTATTTAAGTATCATCTTATATTTGAATATTCTACAATACTATTCATGTTAGTAACATTATAAAATTGACTAATCATGTCTATAGAAATTGAGTCAGCTGATGTTATCCGTCTCATTCAACAATACTTGAAAGAGAGTGGACTTCATCGTACTTTGAGGACTCTGCAAGAAGAAACTCAAATCACTCTGAATACAGTAGACTCTGTTGAGAGTTTTATGGCAGACATTAATCAGGGCCATTGGGATACTGTTCTCAAAGCCATTCAGACCTTGAAACTTCCTGACAAAAAACTTATTGATCTTTATGAACAAGTTGTCTTAGAGCTAATTGAGTTAAGGGAATTGGGGGCTGCCAAATCAGTTCTACGAAATACAGATCCACTTATTATGTTGAAGCAAACGCAACCAGAGAGATATGTTCATTTAGAAAATCTGATTGCTCGATCATATTTTGACCCGAGAGAAGCCTACCCAGAAGGAATAACTAAAGAGCGCCGCAGAGCTGCAATAGCTTTAGCTCTTGCAGGAGAAGTATCTGTTGTACCACCTTCTCGTTTACTTGCACTCCTTGGACAGGCTTTAAAGTGGCAACAACATCAAGGGCTTCTGCCACCTGGCACACAGATTGATTTGTTTAGAGGAAAAGCTGCTATGAGAGAGCAAGAAGATGAAAAAGTTCCCACACAAGTTTCAAGGTATATTCGGTTCCCTCAAAAAGCTCATGTGGAAAGTGCTCAGTTTAGTCCAGATGGACAGTATCTTGTCACAGGATCATTCGATGGTATCATTGAGGTGTGGAACTTTACCACAGGTAAAATCAGGAAGGATTTGAAATATCAAGAGAAAGATTCTTACATGATGATGGACTCAGCTGTATTAAGTTTATCCTTCAGTCGAGATTCTGAAATGCTTGCCTCAGGCACTCAGTCAGGTCAGTTAAAGGTTTGGAGAGTCAGTACTGGTCAGTGTCTGAGAAAGATAGAGAAAGCACACTCTGAAGGTATAACATCTCTCTCCTTTAATAAAGATAATAGTCAGGTGATGTCTACATCCTTTGACAACACCATTAGAGTGCATGGACTAAAGTCAGGAAAAACTTTAAAAGAGTTTAGAGGACATACTTCATTTGTGAATCATGCTACCTTTACACAAGATGGACACAATATCATAAGCGCATCATCCGATGGCACTGTAAAGGTTTGGTCAGTAAAAACATCAGAATGTGTTGCTACCTTCAAATCATTGGCTGGAGCTGCATCTGGAGACCTACCTGTATATTCAGTTCATATTCTGCCAAAGAATCCTGATCATATTATTGTTTGCAATAGATCAAACACAGTCAGTATCATGAACATGCAAGGACAAACTGTGCGTTCTTTGGCCAGTGGTAAAAGAGAAGGTGGTGATTTTGTGACCAGTGTCGTTTCTCCAAGAGGAGAATGGATCTATTGCATTGGAGAGGACCATGTATTGTACTGCTTTTCAACAGCTACTGGAAGGCTGGAGAGAACACTCAATGTTCATGAACAGTCTGTTATTGGGATGTGTCACCATCCTCATCAAAATCTGCTTGGAACCTATAGTGAAGATGGACTTTTAAAATTGTGGAAACCTTAAATTATTTAGCTTAATGCATGAAACAGTCTGAATGAGCCATTTTTGTCTATCATCATGTTATGCCCTCAGGCCTTCATATCTTTTCACCAACTATTCTCTCAGTGATATATATATATATATATATATATATGTTTCTTTTCCAGAAATAATACATGCAAAATGTATGTAAATATTAGTAATTATCAAGTTTATTGTAATAAAACATTGATTTATTTAGTATTTTCATTTGTATTCAGTTTTTGCAGAGAATATTAAAGCAAAATATTTAGGGTAAACTGGCTCTGTGTTACACCAACTACATAGAATATAACTTAAAATATCAGTTTGTTATGTAGCTCATTAATGGTATTGTTTTTTAATTAGGTACCGTATTGAGTAGCTGAATTAAACCATCACCATATTAATAAGCAACTGAGCATTTATTTTTATCTAAATAAAAGAGGAAGGCCCAATGATGCACCTGGGTAAATCCAGGCTAAATAGACAGGTAGAAGTGCTGGTATAACACTAATACATCTTCAATATTCACGAAACTTGGTCTGAGGCTGTTTTTTAGTGAAAAAAACAAATTCCCAAATTTTTTTTAAAATTGGTCAAATAGGTCAAAATTTAGGGTCAGGTCAAATTTTGGCCAGATCGTGACCTAAGAATTTTTTAAATCCCTATATCTCGGCTTCTAATTGTCGTAGCTTAATAAACTTTATATGGATGGAAGCGGAATGAGCTCTAGTTTCCCAAAATGGTACTTTCATTTGGATAATTTAAAAAAAACACTTAATTTTGAAAAAAAAAAAATTCAGGATTTGACATTGAAGGGATCAATTTAAAAAAAAATTTGATTGAAGAAAAAATGTTGCCTGAGCAAAGATCTACCATAATCAGCAATAAAAAGTTAGCTTATAGGCTATTATATAGCTTAAAACTTACTTACTTCATTTTTTATTTTTTATTTTTTTATTTTCAGATTTTAACAACTATATATTGAAAGATACAGGTG
Source organism: Bathynomus jamesi (assembly GCA_023014485.1). Lineage (NCBI taxonomy): Eukaryota > Metazoa > Arthropoda > Malacostraca > Isopoda > Cirolanidae > Bathynomus > Bathynomus jamesi. Next base: position 177,236 of record JAJOZX010006799.1, on the reverse strand, counting down.
TACCTAAATATCTACCTAAATAACTTAAAAAATTGCCAAAAAATAAGAACTTATATTGTGATCCTTTAAAAAAACACAAAAAAAGTTATGGAACTTATGGCTTCTGTAAGTTATGGAGTTCTTCAAAAAGATCAGCTATTGTGTAACAATTGCTACACCTTAATAAGAAGTCAACCTGGAATACTGGAATCTGTACCAGCACCAGCAGAAGAGGCTGTACCGCTACAAGAACTTTCTTGTAGTGGTACAGCCTCTTCTGCTAGTGCTGGTACAGATTCCAGTATTCCAGGTAGACTTCTTATTAAGGTGTAGCAATTGCTACACAATAGCTGATCCTTTTGAAGAACTCCATAACTTACAGAAGTCATAAGTTCCGTAACTTTTTTAATATTATTGAAAATTCTTTTTTTTGGTTTTTTAAAGGATCAGAACAATATAATTTCTTATTTTTTGGCAATTTTTTAAGTTATTTAGGTACACCTGTATCTTTCAATATATAGTTGTTAAAATCTGAAAATAGAAAAATAAAAACTAAAAAATGAAGAAAGCCAGCATTAATAAAATTTAAGTTTTAAGCTATATAATGGCCTATAAGCTAACTTTTTATTGCTGATTATGGTAGATCTTTGCTCAGGCAACATTTTTTCTTCAATCAAATTTTTTTAAAAATTGATCCCTTCAATGTGAAATCCTGAAATTTTTTTTTTTTTCAAAATTAAGTTTTTTTTATTAAATTATCCAAATGAAAGTACCATTTTTGGAAACTAGAGCTCATTCCACTTTCATCCATATAAAGTTTATTAAGCTACGACAATTAGAAGCCAAGATATAGGGATTTAAAAAATTCTTAGGTCAGGATTTGGTCAAAATTTGACCTGACCCTAAATTTTGACTATTTGACCAATTTTAAAAAAAATTGGGAATTTGTTTTTTTCACTAAAAAATGCCCCCAGACCAAGTTTTATGCAAATTGAAGACATGACCGTGTTGTTTATGTCTATTTAACCTGGATTTACCCGCCTGTAGGCCTAGTACAAGATATACTGTATAACTTTTGTAAGTTGAAATTGAATAAATTTAAGTTTCAAAATATTGTACTGTGGTCTTATTTTTCAAACATTTTTTCCCCTGTGACTATCTCAAATTCTTAAAAAATGCAAGGCTGAATTAAATCATTTATCTTGGAATTCATGGATATTAAAGTATCATATGATGATTATTGAACTATTAATGACATGAATGATACTTCAAACTCTTATGAATTTTAACTCTTTAACGGAGAAAATATTAAAATTTCTGGTTCATTATTGCTTATATAAGATCATTAAGATGATGATGATCTCTGGAACAAAATACTTTATATTTGTCTGTGATTGTAAGCAAGTGAAGAGAATGTAATTTAATATACATCAATCTTATGATATGATTGTTTCAGATATTTTGAAACTACAAAATATTAAACAATTCATATTTAATACGAGTATTATCATATTGGATGAGAATGTCAGTACAGTATATGAAAAAGTAGACTCTCTGTTGTTCAACAGTTACTGCATGTTCATTGCAGTTTAGGATTGATTCAGTTTCAGTTTCTATTTATAAGTATCGTGTTGTCAATCATTTGCCCACAATTTTATATTCAGAAGAGAAATTATGCTAAGAGTAGAGACAAACGAAAAGGTAAGATTATTGTGAAATATTTGTATCAGGTCATCCCATAAGTAATGTCGTTTTTTAGATCGGAATTTGAAGGACAAAAAGAAAACAACTGGAACTTTTTAATCTAGTATATATTTTCCTTTGGAATCAATGACACTCTGCCAACATCCTACAAGCTTTTCAATGCCATGTTTATAAAATTCAGGGGATTTTGAGGCAAAAAACATACAAAGACTGGTGTGCAGGTCATCTAAAGAAGTATACTGTTTCTCGTCAAGATAGTTTTGCAGACTCCTGAAGAGATGATAATCCAGAGAATATGGAGGATGTGGAAGTTTTCCCACCCAAGCTCCTCAATTTTTGCAGAAGTGATCCGAGTGGTATGAGGATGTGCAATGTGCATCATTGTGGTGGAACACGATTCCTTTCCGATTAACCAAAGAAGGTCTCTTTTCTTTTAGTGCAGTGTTCAATCGATCCAGTTGTTGACAGTAGACTTGAGCGGTGATTGTTTGGTTGTGTGGTAAGGTTTCAAAGTGTATTACACCACCTTTATCCCACCAAACACTAAGCAACACCTTCCGAGGGTGAAGATTTGGTTTTGGCTGTGGTGTTGCTGGTTCTCTGGCACAAACCCACTGTCAATGGCACTTAACATTCTGGTACAGTATCCACTTTTCATCACCAGTCACTAAATGGTGCAAAAACGGATCTTGGAGTTCACGGGAATGAAGAGCTGTGCTAATGTTTACCCACACCCTCAGATTGTCGACCAACAATTCATGTGGCACCCATTTTCCTAACTTAGGCACTTTCCCTGAGTTGTTGCAAATGTTGATGGATGGTGGATGGTGATGAATTGAGTTTCTGGGCCAATTCTTCGACAGTTGTTGAACAGTCTTCTTCAAGTGCGGCTAACAGCAGGTCATCATCAAACTCAGCAGGGCATCCAGAGCGTGCTGCATCTGTCAAACAGCAGTCACCATTCCTAAACTTTTGAAACCATCTTTGACATTTCCTCACATGCAGAATATCGTTGCCATAAACATCCTGAATGTTTCGCGTTGCTTCAGTAGCACTATTCCCTTTTTTGAACTCGTAAAGCATTATATGCCTGATATGCTCTTCTGATACTGCCATGTTTATGAGGGGTTCACATAAAGCAAAACACATGTCTTCACTGGTCAAGGTCTGTAAAGTATGTAGCAAAACATGATAGATCTCCTCTTAGATATAACCTTTGGAAAATTTATGCTTAAACTGAGTAGGACTAGTTTAAACTTAATCTATCATAAAAAATGACATTACTTATGGGATGACCTGATAATTTGCAATGTAAACTGTACAAATAAGTTGGTCATATTTAACATATTACAATTATGTGGTTGTGTTTATATTGTTTTAGATTTCAAAATGGTTAGTATTAATAATTTTATGCAACAAATTAAAGGAAAAAAAAAAAAATATATATATATAATATGTGTGTGTGTGTGTGTGTGTGTGAGACAGGTAATAGTTTGTTTTGGGTGAGGGTAAGCAAGTGAAACCTAATATGATGGAAAATGATTTAGCTGAAATTATTGATATGGAAAGATTGAAAAAGGATTTGGAGAGAGAACTCGAAAATTTGAACAATTTTGTTAACCAAATTTCCATCCATACATCATTGGGTAAGGTAAAATATAATTAACCCATTGACCCTGATGGAAAACGTGCGTTATCCATATGCAATTAATTTTTCTACCACTTTAATATTCCTAGGAGAATATTACTGGGGGATTTATGAGTCGTAGGAAGAGTTTATTGACTCAAATCTTTCAACCAATCACAAATGAGTATAATTTGTGGGTGGGGCTAACATTATAAACATTGCGTCATTTATGCCCATGAGCAGTGTTTACTGAGTTGACAGATGTGGTTGATCTGTGTTTGTCATAATTGCTTTTTATACTTATAAACATTCATAATGAGTGAAATAGATGTTAGTGACACTGGTTCTGATTACATTCCTACTGAGGAAGAGGATAGTGATTGGCTTAGTGATTTTAGTGATGCCAGTATTGAGAGTGAATGGGAAAATATATATATATATATATTCAATACACAATTATTTATCATGTATTTGAAATCGATATGTAATATTTATCCACTAAAATGACTGAAATTGTAAAATTATATCTGAAAAAATATAAAAGTATCCCCTCTCTCTCCATCTCGGATCCATGGTAGTGATAGAAAATGCATATCTCAGTATCAAGGGGTTAATAATAATAATTAAATAAAGCATCAACAATATGACTAATTTGTAAAATAAATGATTGCACAGAATTGTTGATAATTAAGTCACATAATTTAGTCATAATCCCAGTTACAATTAATGTTTGTTAACTTAACCCTCTAACGCCAACTGGGTCGAATACGTACCATTTCAAATACACACATTTAGACAACCCTACAAAAATGTTTGGCGTTAAAAGGTTAATGAGTGCCTTGCTTTTTTTTTCCCCAACTGAGCAAATAGCTTTGAGTTAATACGTGTTGTAATAAGGTGACACTTACTCATTGTCAGTGGTTGCTTAGATAGTTCAAAAAACTCCAACATTAGTTCTCATACAAGCAACTGCTTTTCCACAAAGCAAAAATGCCCTATCCAGCCCATACCAAATCCATTGATGTCTAGTTGGCATACTGTTGCTCAGTATGAGACAGCACACGGGTGTTTCACTCGTACAGAGGAAAATATCAAAGGTCAATATTTTTCTCCACTTTGCTTGTGCTTTTATTCCTTTTCATGTAAGAAAGATGTGCACCAATTTTGAAAATGATTAAGTGATATTTAGGGGTTGCACACATTTGAACCTTTTATAATAAACAATTTTCTTCAGTGTTACGAAAAACTTCTCCCTTGGAACCATGGAAAATGAAAAACTCTAATAATAAAATTGGAAAATTCAAATCAACACACAATACAACACAATTTAATAATACAAAATTTTCTTCAGTGTTACAAAAGAGTTCTCCCTTGGAAGCACAGAAAATAAAAAACTCTAGTATTAAAATCAGAAAATCCGAATCAATTTTTGAATTGGTACAAGGATGTTCCCGCCTTGGTTCTTTTTGGCACCTCTTTTCGATGATGTTCAACAATCCGCAACAAGAATTGTTTTTGCTTCTCATCCTTGACTGATTCATTGAATTGCTTGATTAATGCAATTCCCCTCTCCGCTGTGTCATTTACAACTTTCAGCGCATTGACTGACTCTCAAGCCATCATTTTTGCTGTACTACTCAATGTTGTTGACATCCCCGATGCTGAAGTTGTCGAAGAATGTCTTCATCCTTTGAGTGACGAAGTTGCTCAGATCCTTGCCTTCAAAAGTCAGGTTTTTCCACTCGAGTCGTTTGAGTTCCTTCCTCAACGCAGGTTTGTTCAAGGCCTGGAACATCTTTTCTTTCTCATTTGGCGATATCCGTTCATCAAGGAAAGCCAAGCTGACTAGAGTCTCCGAGAGATACCATAGATGCCTTTTGGCAACTCTCAAGGCAGCCTGGCCCAGGTCCTTGTTTGGATATGAAATCAACAGTTGAATCATGTCTAGGTCATTTTTCGGGGCCCACCTACTGACCACTGTCTCGTGCCAGAACCGGACATAAATGAAACACGTAAAAAGGGCCACGTCATGCAATCCCTTCACCTCTCGGTTGGTGAGTTCCAGTTGCTCCCAGAACAAAACCATTTTCAGCACATAGATAGCTTTCACTATCCACCTGGTTTGATGATGGGCTCCTGGAGTCCTGAAGGAGAACTCAGCTCCACCCCAGCCTCCAAGGAAAAGGAGCGACAGCTTGAGGAGTTCCTCATAATCTTCTCTCGGGTGACATGAACTTTCAATGACTCCATAAAGATAACTCACCATCCTGATTCGTTCATCTTCCAAGTACCTAGTGGCTGGCTCTTCTTCATTGATCATGGTTTTGAAACAGTTTTTGTTAATAAAGTCCCAATGCTGCTGAAATCGTTGAAACAACAGGATTTCGGACCACTTGTTGGCCTCAGGGACTTATGAAAGACCTCCTTCAAAATGAGCTCATAAATGTGGTGATGGCAAGGCAACCACAAGAGCGACTGACCAAGGAATTGTTCAATCCTCATACATGCCCCTTGCAGAAGTCCAGTATTGGACACTGTAGTATCAAATGAGAGGCCAATGATGTGGTTCTGAATTCCAAATCATTGCAGCTCCTGGATGATGGCTTGAGCCATTTGTTCACCAGTACCATCCTGAGCAACAGGCACTCCAAGATGATGCTTGATCTCCTTCCCTGTTACCACAACAGCTACTCTGTCTTCCAAGCTTCTAGAGCTTCCACCAGCAGCTTGGGGTAGTAGCTTCCTGTCCCAGTGCAGAACTAAGAGAGGTGGATCTTTGAAGATCGACTCCACAAGTTGTTGGCCATTTTCTCTCGATACTTGGCACATGCTCGATGAACAGTTGATGGCGAAATAATAATCTGTGATACATCTCGTCTGAGACTTTTAGCAGTTGCAATGAAGGAAGTGCTTGCTTGTCGAATAGAGAGTTGTTCTCTATCCCAAGTAGCCACAAGTGTTGGATCAAGTGTGTTCTTGGAACGACGAGGTGGTGTAGAGGCCAATGGAGCAGCAAAATCTTCATCATAATCATCTGTTGTTGCTGTTGAGCTAGAGGATGTGCTATCCAGCTTCATTTTCTCAGAGATCTTTTCAGCTTCAGCATGCTTTTGTTTTCGAAGTTCAAGTTTCTTGCTGCTACTTCTTTCCATTTGACAGCCATGGTGTGTTTCCTATCCACCCCAGCCATTGAAGAACTCATTCTGTCCTCCCTCTGGGAGGACAAGAAAACCTTGTCGTCCTCCAGAATGAACTCATGCTCATCACACCTTCACAAGCGATGTCAAAAAGGTCAGCAAGGTCTCCCTTCCACACCTGATGCTTCATAATGGCTTTGTCCGTCTCTCAACTTTTTCTTCAAGTTTTGGTACTCTTTGTACAGCTTTAGTATAGCAGCTCTAATGTTCTCCTCTGTCTTCACAGGGAGATTCGCCTTCTTCCAAACTTCTTGAAGCTTGATACTCGTAGACTTGATGGCAAGGGGGATTGTTTCCTTCAGCTCCAGGTGATGGTACATAAAGCAGAGGAGGACTTGCTCCCAGGATGGCAATCTTGCTCCTAAGAGCTCTTTGACTGGAGTCTTTTCAATCAGCCAGATCATCTTTCTTTCCATTTTAAACACTTTTTGCACCTGTGAAAGAAAAGAAAACATTACAATATGTTGGAAGTTGGGATGTTCTTGAGATTTGGTTACAAAGGGCTAAGGTATCAGAGGTGACATAAGTGTGCAACCTCTAAATGGTGTTCAATTTGCTTCAAATTTGATACATATGCTTTACAGATCATAAGGTGTACGGGGAAGAGCAAAGTGTAGTGAAATTCACAACTTGATAAAAGTGGAACACCCTAGACAGCACTGCCACCCACAACAGACATTTCTAGTAAAAACTGAAAGGACTCCTTTTTTCCTGACTGTACATTTTTTTAATCATTTATTGAACTCTGTCATTTTATTTGCACATAATACTACTACTAATTGCTTGGTGCCTCCAGTAATTCATTGCTTAATCTGACAACTTGGTATTCCAATGGGATTCTGATTCTAATGTGGTTGGATTATCAGATGTCTAATACAGTTGACCCTCATTTAACGTCATTGATTCATTCTGGGAAAAGTGACGTTAACCGAAAGTGACGTTAAACGAAGTACATGTTCAATGGGGTTTTTGGTAATCCGCTCCAGAGATTCAGATTCAGATTCAGATTCCTTTGCCATCTCTTGGAGGTCTGTTGCATTTAACTCCCTCTCATGCTCTTGAAGAAGTTCTTGCACATCATCAGCATCACCTTCCAGTCCCATTGCCTGCCCAAGGTGGAGAATTTCAGCTTCAGGATTGCTTTGCTCCTCAAAGCCCACAAAATGATAGATCACAGAGGGCCACAGTTTCTTCCACGCAGAGTTCATAGTGGTTGTGGTTACCTCTTTCCATGCCTTTACAACAATTCTAACAGCCGGTAAATGGGGTAAGTGACGTAGAACGAATGCATGTATGCCAATAGAGGCTTTGACGCTAAACAAAAAGACGTAAACCGAGCGTGACGTTAAACGAGGTTCGACTGTATTCAGTATATATAAATATTATTATAACTGAATAGTTTATAATTAATAAAAACTATCCATGTTTGAAGTTATATTGTTTTTTACTTATTCTTGATATATTTATACAAGGAGAAAAATCTAAATGATAAGTTTCCTCAGTATGAGTAAATTCAAAATGAAAGGATTTTTTTTTTAAATTAAAGACTGAAGGGTGAGAATTATCTGTGAGAATTAAGTGATAAGTTTTTGACATGATTTTTTTAAATGACGAAAATTTTATAGACTAATTTTCTTTACTCTATATTCAGTAATTTAGGTAGGATAAGGTCAGGTTATATTTGGTTTGGTTATGTTAACCCTTTGAGGACTAGTCCGCAGCATATGCAGTCACTCTTGTTACCAGAATGTATAGGTTTTGTTGTTATTCAAAACTAAATATTTTAGTAACTAGTCACTGAAATGATGCACATTTTGGGTTCCTTTCTCAACAACTAAATGACATCTATATATAAACATGTAGAAACATTTATAGAAACGAGGCATTGTAGTACAATTTATATTATTTCTGGTGGACCTTAAGGTACCATCCGTCATTAAGGGTTAAAGGGAGAGCAAAACTGCATTTTGATAAATGTTAAGAAAATTTTTGTAGTACATCAGTTTGCTTATAATCCTCTGTCAGTGGGTAATATATCAGTTCCGATAGTTTGAAGTTTGAAATAAGGATATTCATGTTTTTAAATGTTCAAAAATGCAACTTTTATTTTGTAGTCTTACAGGCATGTTTATATACTGGTATATTATTCTTTATAATCTAAATTGAAGTCCTGCCATGTGTTTGGTAACAGCTAATTCACAAAGATTAAATGCAAATATGAATAGCATGGTTTGCAAAATCATGTTGAAAATTACATTAGGGTTATTCCATGTCGAATCAGACACACAAGGGCAAAAAAAATGTCACCCATCTCCGATTTTGTTTATACTTAGTACACTTAAGGATCATTATGAGAAATGTAAATACCCAAAATTTCAGACCTCTGTGACCTCAGGGTGCTGAGATATGAGGTCACAAAAGTTGACCTTTTGACCAGATTTTTTCAAAATTGAATATATCTAAATTGTCATATCTCGGCTTCTACTGGACCGATTTACTTCATTTTGGTGTCATTTTAAAGCTCGAAAGGAGTAGAATCTTTTGTCTTCTTGAAATATATCCCATAAATGATTCACAAAAAAGTTATGGAAGTTGGAAATATTTGAACTTGAGTAAAAAAAGAAAATATTGTCTCTGATTTTTAAAAACATTTTGTCCCAAGATACCTCTATCCAAGCACAATATTGTGTAAAAATTTCATTATTCTCTGGCAAATACTTTAGAAAATATAGCACTTTCAGTGTGATGAATTTAAAAAAAAATATTAAAAAATGACAGAAAATGAAAAATCGTTGCTATTCCTATGAAATAATGTGGAGTAACTTTAATTTTGAAAGTATAGCACTATGACAAAGAAAAGAACTAATTGAGAGCTGTAAATTTGACATGTCCTATTAGGTATACTTATTTTTGTATCTGTTATTTGTATGTAAACATTAACTCCTAGTACAAATAACTGTTTTATGTGTACATGTACTTTTTTCTTTTTTTCAGATCTTTTAGGAAACTATAAAATAAATCATCTATATGTAATATATTCAGAAATTCCTAGCCAGGTACCTATTCTATTTCAATTAGGAAATTTTGAAATGGATTTGCTTAATTTAAAAAGAAAATGTGCTGATCCTTTCACTGAGCATCAAAAGAAATGGTGAACTAAGCGACTAAGAGTAGTTCCACCTGAAATAATCGTTAAGCGGCCTGATCTTCAATTAACTGCAAATCATAGACTATGTAATCCATGCAGAATTCTTGTTGATAAAATTTTAAAAGAAAATACTGAAAATTCAGACAGTGACTCATCTCATCCCTCTAGCTCTGTCACATCCAAAAGACCACTTGAACTTGTGTCATCAGGGTCAGGCTCAAGTTCAGCATCTCTAACAGTAAATTTTGAATTAGTGACGCTGAATAGTTCATTAAAAGAAATAGGAGAGAGTTCAGTTAAAAAACAAAAATGAGATACTCAAAAGGCATATGGACTGAAAAAATTTAAACAAGTTAAAGATACATTCAAAAGAAAAATAGAAGCTGCTAGTGGGAAAACTATAGTTGAAGAGGAAGAAACATCACAGGAAGAAAAGGATTATAAAGAAATTTTAGACCAGCTAAAAGAAAAATTTAATGATTCAAGCACTAAAAGAAGTGAAAAAATTAAAATTTTAACAGTTCTGCCCAAAAGCTGGAGTATAAGAAAAATATGCCAAGAATTCAATACTACCAAGCACACTGCATGCATTGCTAAGAAAATGGTAGAAAGTTCTGGAATTTTGTCAGAACCAAATCCAAAATCTGGGAAAGTTCTGGAAATGGAAATAGAAGATTCAGTTAAAAAAATTTATTTAAATGAAAACATAAGTAGATCAATGCTGGGTAAAAAAGATTTTGTGAGTGTTATTAATGAACAAGGTCAAAGGGAACATAAACAGAAGCACCTCCTTCTCTGTAACTTAAAAGAGGCATATGAGGCCTTTAAAAATAAATACCCAAGGATGAAAATTGGATTTAGTAAATTTGCCTCATTAAGGCCTAAACAATGTGTAATTGTGGGTGGATCTGGTACGTACTCAGTATGCGTTTGCATTATCCACCAAAACCTAAAACTTATGTTCATTGGGGCAAAAATTGATAAAATTATAGAGCCTAAAATCAGTCACATCCGCCAATTGTTACCTTCCCTAATGTGTAATCCTCCCTCGCAAGTATGTGTACTAATGGAATGTAATCTCTGTGGTGATACCACCGATTTAACCACTCAGCTCCAAATGTTATTCGATGAAAATTATGTTAACAACATTCAATTCAAAAAATGGACCAACACCGATAGGTCAAATTTAGAATTGATGAAGTTGTCTACAGATGATTACAATAGAAGAATTTTGTGAAAAATCAAAGCAGTATCAGGTAATAATAACAATAATTTAATAACACTTATTGAACATATCATGTATAATTATTACAAAATCATATAAAAATAATATATCTTGATATTGACAAAATAACCTTGTACTAGAATATCATTTGAAAAATCCAATGAAATAAAAGGCTGAATTTTAATTAGTTTTTAACAAAAAATAATATATCTACAAGCCCTTCTAAATTCTAATTTACATACATACTTTCAGATCCATGATTTCCTAACAAATATGCAATCAAACTACTATCAGGATAAGAAAACATAATTGGAAAATGATGAAGTTTCGGCTGTATGCGAATTCTCAGAAAATTATTCAGCTATTCTCCAAGATGAAGTTCAGTCGTTCCATTGGAACAACCAAATGACTACTATTCATCCATTCATTCTATATTTCAAGGCCCAAGGAAATCTAAAGAACTTAAATTTTATAATTATTTCAGAATGTAATGACCACAATGTTGTCGCGGTTCATCTTTTTTAATGCCACCTGTGTAAATTTATAGAAGAAAAAATTCCATTCATAAAATTTTTTTTTATATTTTTCAGATGGATGTGCTGCCCAATACAAAAATGTTAAAATTTTCCTTAACCTCTGTTACCATAAAAAGGATTTTAATTTGGAGGTGGATTGGAATTTTTTCACTACAAGTCATGGAAAAGGACCATGCGATGGATTGGGGGGCACTATTAAAAGATTAGCTGCAAAAGCAAGCCTCCAAAGACCATATGATAACCAAATAATAACACCCCAAAATTTGTTTGAATTTGCTAATGGTAACATTAAAAACACAAGTTTTAAATTTTTAACAGTTGAAGACCATCAAAGAGAAGAAGAATTTTTAAAAGACCAAAATTCAAAAGCCAAAACCGTTTCTGGAACTAAAATTGCACCATGTGAAACCTGTTTCACTTTCATCAATTACTGTTAAAAGATATTCAACATCTAATGAGTCAACAATCGTAAAAGTACCTGAGGAAGAGGAAATGATAGAAGAAAATGATATAAATGGTTTTGTTGCTGTAGATTATGATGACCACTGGTGGTTATCATATGTTTTGGAAAAATCAACAGAATCCAGAGAGGTGAAGGTGTCATTCTTACACCCTCGTGGTCCCAATCCTTCGTTTACTATCCCCAACATCCAGATATTTTGACAATAAGACTTTCAAGCATCATCAGAAAAGTCAATGTAATGACAAGAAACGGGAGAGTGTACAATTTAGTGAAAGAAGACGTACCAAACGTCTCTAAATCTCATAAAGAATTACTTCAAAGAAAGATAACCTAAAATACCTACTTAAATTTAGAATTTTCAAATTAACAACCATCTAACCCATGCTATATACCAATAATTTAATGTAATCACTAGCAATTTGCTTTCATAATTTCTCTATTTAATTTCAGATTGTCAATAATTTTTCTTTATGTAACAAACTTTAATTATTTTTACAGATTAACAACAACTAAAGGGGATCACAAAATTTTACAAGAAGGCAAGATGTCTCTTTTCAACTGGGCTGATGAAAATAATATTAAATTCAATTCAAATAAATTCAAACCTGTTATTCTTCTAGAATAAATGCTAAAATTACTAGAAAGTACCACACTCAAAACAAATTAATTAGTTTTTATATATGTTTGGAAAATTTTAGAAAAAATCTCCCCTACATAGACAAAAATAGGTACACCTATACGTACCAAATTTAAAGCTCCAAATTAGTTATTTTATTTGTCATAATGCTGTATATACTTCAAAAAAAAAGTTACTCCACATCATTTTTCATAGGAATAGCAATGATTTTTCATTTTCTGTCATTTTCTATATTTTTTTTTAAATTCATCACACTGAAAGTGCTATATTTTCTTAAGTAGTTGCCAGAGAATAATGAAATTTTTACACAATGTTGTGCTTGGATAGAGGTACCTTGGGACAAAAAAATTTAAAAATCGGAGATATTTTTTTTTTATTCAAGTTCAAATATTTCCAACTTCTATAACTTTTTTATGAATCATTTATGAGATATATTTCAAGATAGAAAAAAAGATTCTACTCGTTTCAAGCTTTAAAATGACACAAATATGAAATAAATCGGTCCAGTAGATGCCGAGATATGACAATTTAGATATATTAAATTTTGAAAAAAATCTGGTCGAAAGGTCAACTTTCGTGACCTCATATCTTGGCACCCTGAGCAATGTTCCCTCTAAGGTGTGCACGTGTGCGCGTGCACACGCGTTAAACCCGCGCACACAGCAAAATAAAATGCGCACAGGCTCAAGCGTATCATGAGTCACGACCAGTGGTGGGCACCATTAACCAAAAAGTTAACTTCGATAACAATAATCCGTTAACCCTAATTTTTAACTCTGATAACGATAATCTGGTAATTTTACTACAAAGTTAACGGAAGTTAACGATAACTATTTCTTTACTAACATTTAAAAAATCAAGGAAAAAAGCTTTAAAACCCATAGAAAATGTTTATTTATGCAAAATCCAACAATAAATAGGTATTTAACTATATTTTTATCAGGTTTTGCAACTTTTTTATTAATAACTTTTTTTTTATTTTTAATAAAAAATGTACTGATTACATGTTTTGAAACCCTTGTAACCACTAACCATTAACTAAATTTTAATTTACCAGAGAATTATTATGGTGGGAACTGAAAGGTAAAATTAAATTTTAGGCACATTTATTAAAGACTATGACACAATGTGCTGGTTGCCCTTCAAGACCAACTTCTCAAAGTTAGGCCCAACTGCCAGTCTTGACCTCTTGGGCCTCAGGATGTCCTTGCCGAGAGAGAAGAGCCGTTCCACTGCGGCAGAGGACGGAATTGGCAGACTGAAGTTATGGCGGTTTGAATTCATTCGCGGAGCGGTGATCTTCCGTGAATGACTCCTCGCAGTTAACGTGTTAACGGACTTTAACAGACTAAATATCAAGTTATCAGAAGTTAACTGGTCCGATAACGATAAGTGGAAATTAACTTCCGTTAAAAAAGTTAACCGTTAATTAACTGTTATCGGATTAACGCTTTAGTGCCCAACACTGGTCACGACAATAAATGAAGTAATTTCAAAAATATACCGTCACACAAGGTCTGACCATTTGCATCAACATACTCTATAGTCGCTCTTTTAAGTATTAACCCCTTCCGCCCGACTTCACCCCACGTCCGCGCAATTACGCAATATGGATTTTTTTTACTTCATGTATTTGCATTTTTTTCTTTTATACATTAACGCATTGAATATAAACTTTCTCTTTCTTATTTTTGCGTAAAAACGAATAGTAATTATCTCATAATTCATAAAAAATAAAATTATTTTTTATTTTATTCCTATTTTGTGAATGGATAAAATCATGTATTAATCTTGATAGTCTATTTTAAATTGCTAAATACTAAAAATTGTTTTGAGAAATGATAACTAAAATAGTCATTTTCAATTAATGTTATTTTTATTTTATTTCTTTATTTTGTTGAATTTTCTTTTACTATTTTTTATTTTATTCATATTTTTAGAATGGATAAAATGTTTTCTTTTTTAAGAATATATAATATCGTAAACAGTTTTTTAATATCCATTTAATAGTACCGTAATGATCGAGCTATCACCTTATGGAAATAATATTTATTAAGTATTTAATATTTACATATATTTAATTTTTAAGATAATATAACGCTCAGAAAAGTTTGCACAATTTTTCACCATGAATCTAAATGTATGCACAACGAAAATTTCTTGCGCACACAGACTAAAAAAAATTAGAGGGAACATTGACCCTGAGGTCACAGGTGTGTGAAATTTTGGGTATCTACATTTCTCATAAGGGCCATTAAGTGTACTAAGTATAAACAAAATCGGAGATGGTTGACATTTTTGGTGTCTGATTTGATATGATTATTATTATGGCAATAACTGAATCGTGGATTTAAAATATAGATTGGGACTTTATAGGTGAATACCATATTAAAGGTTATAAACTTTTTAACAAGGATAGAAGTAAAATGGGAGGCGGTGTACTCATACTGTAAAGAAAATCTTCACCCAGTTCAAAAGATGGTTAATGTTAGTTACTAGTTAGATATAATTATTTTGGAAATTAGCATTAACAACTTACTCTTTAATTTTGGGGTTATATATAGACTTCTTTCACTAGTAGTAGTATTAGACATTGAAATGTTTAACATTTTAAGTATCATAGTTAAGTATTAGGAATCAATTATTGTGGAGATTTTAACTGGCCAAATATTAATTACAGCGATGATGGGTTTATGTTTATTAGATTTTCTACAAGTTAATTTTGTTTTTCAAAAAGTATTATGCCCCCCCTCCCCCATGAGAATATTTTTGACTTTGTTTTAACAGCAAATGATAATTTAGTTCAAAATGTAGATATCGGAGAAAGTTTATGGAATAGCAATCAGACCATGATACGCTTTTTGGTTAATATTTAATCTTCAGAGAATTAAACAACTTCATGGTGCCTGATTTTAGGTGAGCAAAATAATTTTGGTGGCTTTAACCCTTTGATGACCAGTATACGTTTCTTTGAACTTAAAAGTTTAGGTGTTATTGGTATTCACAATTAGATATGTTAGTAACTATAGTCACTGAAATGACCCATTTTGGGGTTAATTTTCCAACAACTAAACGATACCTATTTAAACATTTAGATGTATTTGTAGAAACATTGCATCATTGTACAATTTATATTATTATTTCGCTGGGACACACATGTCCCGTGGTCCTCAATGGGTTAAAGCTAGATTATTATCTTTATAAACTGGGATGATAGTGTTGTTAGCATGTGAGCTAACTTCAAGAATATATTAAAAAATTTAAATAGGCACTGTGTACCTAGGAGAGTTAATGGTGGAATAGACAGAGGAAAAGAATCGCAGATAGAAATGTCCAGGATAGTCTTTCTGCCCAGTAATGGTTGCACATTAGGGTGGCCCACTTTTCAATTTTTTTTTAAAATAGGTTATCTTAGTTTTTCCCATTATTTGGCACTATACTAGCACATTGGTACCATTTTTACAAAAATTGATCAATATTTAGGGGTCTCACATCGACCTTGAAATTACGATTTTTTTTTTAAATGCGTACTTTTTAACTTTTTACTGAATCAAGATAAATCATTAAGTAGGGATGTTTTCTGAATTCTCTTGATGAGAGAAGTCGTTTGGTGTGCCTTCCAATGTCATACAACTAACGGTTTAAAAGTTGTGCCTGTATGCAGATAATACCAATGTGCTAGTATAGTGCCAAATAATGGGAAAAACCACGATCACCTTATACTTTTCAAAAAAATCAGCAAATAGCAGACAAATAAGGAGAAAGAAACAATAACTTAATCACTTTTGCATTGTATTGACCACTATCACACGTCACTGGCTGCAACGTTGTCCCTCTGTGCTATGTCATCGTGGCGAGTGATGACTTCTTGAAGTCGCCGAGCTCTTTCCGGTTCTTTTCCACCACTTGCAGAAGATCCTGCAGCTGTGCCTCGTCCTTTGTGACTGTGTTCGCATAGTCTTGTATCAGTTGGACTCCTCTTTCAGCGACGTCATTGGTGACCTGGAGATTAGAGATCACATCCTTCAGATGACAAAAGTCCTCGTTCTTGTCCCACTTATCAGTTGGCAGGGTGAGCCACGAAGACCCATACATCTTCAGACCTGCAAATAAGAACCAGGAGGACTCGTTGATCAGGTCAGGCCATCAGCAACAGCTGGGACTGACAGCAACTTTCCTTCTGTGCAATGAGGAGCCCCGGAGATGAAAATTGCTTGGTGGTGCTCCGCCGTTCCAAGGAAGTTCTGAAACACATGCCATATATTTCAATTTCATGGTTGTAAAGTAACCTATTTTTGTTCACATTCAGTTCTCTTTTTAATTGACATTATGCTTCATGAATCTCATTACTAAATTGATAGCTATGAAAACTTAATCAACTGACCTTGACCATTTTGCCATCCCAGTGGACAACAGTGTGCCTCGGTGGCGTGAAGGAGTCCACAGCCGTCGCCACTTCATGGCGATGTGACACTCTTCCCCGGCGAGCCGTTTCTTTCGAGATGCTGAACTGATTGAGGTCTGCTGGTGGATCCGCCGAACGTGTGGTAGCAGCCACAATGCTTACTACCTATGTAGAGAATGGAAAGTGGAAAGGAAACTGTCAAGAATACATGTGGGTTACGGGACACTTTAAAAAGTTCTGACGCTATCGATGAATACTATACACAATACGCACCTGATTATTGGACATGCGGAAACGATCAGCCACTTCCGTGACAGCAGGTGCATTAAGGATGTGGCAAGGAAGATTGACAGACACACTTGGCTCTTTCGGCAGGGGGAACGCTAGTTCTGTCTCCGACTCTCCTGACATGCCAGTATCATCATTCTCCATGGCCTCATCTCTGGTTTCGTATGCACACTTTGAGGTTTGCGGCTCCTGGCGAGGACGTTTTCTTCCTTCCTGTAGCTTTCTTTTTACAGCGAAAACTTTATTGTTCCCGCTCATCGTTGCCACCTGAGGACCCATTGATCGAGGTAGAAGTCAATGTCTTCTTTCTTGTCCTTGTCGGACAGCAGTCGATTCTTCTTTATATCTTCGACAATGTCAGATGCTCCGATATCCCACAGCTTGTCCACACTGTCCGAAAACTTCTGCCGTTTTCCTCCGGCGTCAGTTTCTCGTTTTCTTCTCTTTTGGAGTAAGTGCCACTCTTTCCACAATGCCTCTAGCTTCCGTTCGCAGTTGAGCTTTGTGATTGTTTTAATGCGGGCCATGTTCCAAAACTTTAAGACGTTGTTTACAGTTTCTTTGAATGCGTCTTTCCTGTTAGCAGTGTACTGGATAACACTGAAGAAGTATTGCAAAACCTGCCGTGTTGTTGGCAATTTGCTACCACTGATGGAGGACGACGGTTGGCCAACTAAAAAAATTTCCGAGGCCGATCTTAGAGAAGGTAGCGATGTTATTTTCACCTTTCCTTTTGATGGCTCTCTATTTGTAGCTTCAAGAGTTCTTCCAGTTATGGTTGCCATCGATTTGTCCATGACAAAGGATGAGGAACTCAGACAGAATTTCAAAATGTTATGATCTGCAAGAAAATAAATAGGTTAGGTACCTGGCACAGGCATAGTGCATTTTCTAATTACCTATATACGTTATACATTCTGCCTGGGTATGGTGACTCATTTTTGAAAAGTATAGGTGATCGTGGTTTTTCCCATTATTTGGCACTATACTAGCACATTGGTATTACCTGTATACAGGCACAACTTTTAAACCGTTAGTCGTATGACATTGGAAGGCACACCAAACGACTTCTCTCATCAAGAGGATTCAGAAAACATCCCTACTTAATGATTTATCTTGATTCAGTAAAAAGTTAAAAAGTACGCACTTTTAAAAAACTAGTAATTTCAAGGTCGATGCGAGACCCCTAAATATTGATCAATTTTTGTAAAAATGGTACCAATGTGCTAGTATAGTGCCAAATAATGGGAAAAACCACGATCACCTATACTTTTCAAAAAAAATTGAAAAGTGGGCCACCCTATTGCACATGTTTTGTTTGAAGTCCAAATGAAAGTGGTATTACAACAAAAATCCTGCAGTTAATCAGTTTTAAGCCATGCCAATACCTGCATGAATATATACTGCACACAGTTGTATTTCTAAGTAGTATTTGTATTTGTTAAGTAGTGAAATCACAGCGTATGTCAAAATAAAATAAATGAAAACAAATAAATTAAACCTATACAGCATTTTTCCAAGTGTTTCAAAAGGAAATTAGTTACCCATTGAAAAACAATATCCTTCAGTTATCCCCTGCAGCCACACTCCTGGGCATCAATCAGTAAGAATCTATAGCATGCCACATCTCCCATTCCCAAAAAAAAAGCAGCCCCCCCTTTTTAATCAAACCAAATACCTCTTAATTACCCTTTTGAATCAATTTCTGGGCACTATCTTTTAACCTACTATTAGTAACATGGCAATGGCCAGAGATGGGCATAAATACTTTAAAATGTATTTAAATACTAAATACCATGCAAAGTTGTATTTAAATGCCAAATACATTACTGTAAACTGGAATGTAATTAAATACTAAATACATTACTTCAAAAATGTATTTAAATACAATCTAAATAGTAAATACTGTACATCCTAAATATATTCCATTTTCAGTGTTTATTATTGTTATAGTAGTTTGAGTCTTCCAATCCGCAACAAAGGCAATCCAAAGAGGCAACAAAAAGAAGGGCCTACATAACTCATAATAAACACAATAGAGTACAGTTTGGAACAGTTACAGGAAAAGTAATTCTCACTTTACAAAAAATATGAGACTAAAATACTCCCAACAATGGGAAAAAAATCCATCCACCCTGGACCTAAGCCTCTAAGCACTTTCATTCCATTACATATTCGCCTTCATTAGTGTCAAGCTCTCAAAAAAATGTCAGACAGCTTCCCTCTCCTGGGTGAATGAATCATTCTTGGCAAAAGAAAAAAGATGCTCTACTGGAGCTGATAAAGGCACCATAGTTTTGCACTTGATGAAGGCCTTCTGAATGGCTTTGTGATTGAGCAGGCAGGATAAGTTGGTATCTGCATTGTTCAGATATCTGATGATTGCCATGTCTGGTTTCTTCTCCAGATTATGGTGATAGTGCCTTATCAAAGTGAAAATACTCATTATTTTCCAAGGAGAGAGGTGAGACCCCTTTCACATCATTGGTCATATCTTTGACCATATTGATGAGCTTATTACGAACAGTTGCTGTCATGGTCTGGTAATCCCAACTTTTTTTTTCTTTTTTTTTTCCAAGCCTACCCATCTGAGCTTGAAGAGGGGATGAGTTTTGGTCACCCTATATGAAGAAGGATATACAGGTTGCATAATAAGTAACTTGCTATTTAAAAATTCGTGTAACTCCTCTATTTGTCTTCCAATCTATTGTCCTGGAAATTTGTTGTGCAGCCATGCCCGCACATTGTTAGGAAAATGAGGAGGTGCTCCATCCTGCATGAAATGAAGATTATCAATGTTATTCCATTACGAAATCATTGGCCATGCACGATTTTTCAATATTTGCAGGTGTCTTTCAGCATTCATTGTGTCCTTAGTGATAAAAGGCCCAACAATAGTTGTGGATGTCATACCACACTAAACCATCTTTGTCAGCATTTTGAAGAGGTATTTCAGGTGGTATATTGGTGGGTATTTCTCTCTATATATAAATGGATGTATTTTTAGATACACTACAAAGTACTTGCTTAGAATTGTCATATTAAAGTTGAATGAATGACATTTCATACTTGATCATTGACATTATGACCATGTTGACAACATATTGTGTGTTGATTTCTTATTGACCCCATTTTGGGGTAAGTCAGTCAGGGAGATGCATTTATTGTTGTTTTGGTGAGTTTTGAAGATTACAAATACATTGTGAATGCATTAAAATATAATTGATACAATGATAAGGGCCTTCAAAATGTGGATGACCCTTCTCTGCCTGCCTCTGGCATGAACTTCGTGTGACAAGTTCTCATCAAAATACCAATGCCCTATAAAATGGTAGATTTACGTGGTGTGTAAAACTATAGATATGGATAATGTACCTCATTCTCTTACACTATTGATTCGCTTGGATAATTGGATACTGACAATATAGACATGTAAAACACGGTATTGTATATCATCATCATCAACAATTTTATAATCACCCACATTAGAGCAGTCAGAACATTTACACACAGAGTACATAAGTTATTTTTTGGGCAAGAGCAGTTAGTCTTTCCTTCATTAGGACCCTTTACACCCTCATTTGATGAGTTCTAAAACCGCAAGAGGGGCAGGGTTATGCAAACACCTCATTGGGGTGACGCTGCCAGCTTCACATAGTATGGTAGGAGATATAGGTTCCCATGCACCCCCCCTAAAACTAAATTCTAAAATGATTTTTAGCACCCCTAGGACATCAACTTAAAGGATTTTTATGTTGCCAGTGGGAAAAAATGTCCCATGGGGTCCTAATTAGCATATTTCCAAGATGGCTGCCATCCGCATCCATTAAAATGCTAAGTGTCATATGTCAGTAACTAACGAGCCGATTTTGACGATCTTGGTGTCGATATTATGGTTTTCTGAAGTGCTGAATCGATTTCCGAGGTTTCAAAATGATTGGAGGTCAAGGTCATTTTGTTAAAAAATCACTTCATTTTCCAACATGCATTATTTTTGACCCAGCTGCCATAGATATGGTGATAGAAGCTTACTTATTGCTTTAAAAACTTTTCTTATTATCATTATTCGTATTATTATATATATAATTGTATATGTGTATTGATATTTATATGTATACTTCTCTTTTTCTAGATCTATTGGTGAAGATCCATGCTGCTTCAACAGTGAATGCTTGATTCTGGTGATGGTGATATGCAGAGACTATATCATATAACTATATGTGTATAGCGAACTAATACCAGCTTAGCAATAGTGATGGTGAACAGTCAAGCTTAATTAACTATGGTGAAAAAGAAGAGGAAAAGTGAACACAGTTCAGATGCATCTGAACCCTCTGTGAAACAGAAGTGTCTTACCTCCACTTGCGCGTTGCACACCACCAAGGTACCTGATGATAATCCCTTCACCTGTTTCAGTTCTGTCAAATGTGTGCCATCAGAGAAGTTGTCATATTTACTTGAGATCTGTGATAGAAGACTGGCTGAGCTACTTGATTCTCCTCATCATATGAAAGCTGTATGTGATCTGCTGCCATAAACTCTAGATGGTTCTATTTGGAGAGAACTGGTTACCACAGGCGCTGTTACCAAGACTTCCCAACGCACCTGGATCGATTGAAGAATCCATCTGCTGATGCTTCAACCGCACCATCAACATCACAGAGGCACCACTCTCCTCGCAAGCAGAAATCTGCAGATGCTGATCCTGACAAATTTCCGCCAGATGAATGCATTTTCTGTGAGAAGAATGAAATCAAAGTGAATGGCAAGACTCAGAGGCCAACTCGCAGTTTTACAGCTTGGAAGGAGGAGGAGTCAGGATGGAAGAAAATCGAACCTATGGCAGAAGCTCTCAGAAACAGCCGTCTGTACCATAAAGTCAAGGTCATGGATCTCTTTGCAGCTGAGGCTCGCTACCATGACTTTTGTTACCACCGCTTCTTTTGTGACTACCACAATCATAAACAGAAGCTGGAGAAGAAGGATAAGTCTGACACAGAGCAAGCTCGGAAGACTGCTGCTCACAACGCAGCATACAATGTTGTGAAGGAGCTGCTGAAGACCCAGGTCAGACAACCAACAGGTCCTGCCCCTCAGTACTGTTCGTGACCGCTACGTCATTGAGCTCGATGTGCAAGGACTGTACCAGCGCCTTCAAGGGGAAGGTGGCGCCACTAAAGAAGCTCCAGAAGAACCCCAAGTTCCACAAGGCTTTCAGGTAAATTACACTTGCATATCAACAATTGCATATTCACATAGACGTGTTGTTTCAAATTAATTGTAGTAGTGATCGTATCTCATGTACTATGTTACAGGCAGCTCGCCGTGGCCCCAGAGGTGCAGGAGCAGTTGGAGGCCTTCACCTGCGCCATGTATGGTCAAGCCCGTGAGAGTTCTGTGAACGTGGTGAGGAGCAAGTTGCTCAAGAAGATGGTGGGAGAGGACCACACGCTCAACTCCAAGTCGAAGGT
Source organism: Bathynomus jamesi (assembly GCA_023014485.1). Taxonomy (NCBI): domain Eukaryota; kingdom Metazoa; phylum Arthropoda; class Malacostraca; order Isopoda; family Cirolanidae; genus Bathynomus; species Bathynomus jamesi. Next base: position 154,556 of record JAJOZX010006799.1, on the reverse strand, counting down.
TGACATGGTTCGCCTGCCTCCCTGCCAGGACTCGCTCGTCCCTTGTGTACAGCGAGTCAACCACCGTGTGGCCTGCTACAGGCGTGCTGCTGAGCATATCTTCGAGCGCCCCAAACCGTATGACGAGGGTCAAGGGTGACTGAAAACAGAGGAGGAAGTGCTGGAGCCTGTGTGGTCAATTGGCCCTATCTTGCCCCCATCACTCGTTGACCTGTTCGACACTGATGACGCTGAAAATGATGAGGGCCAGCAAGAGTGCGAAGATGCTGAGCCGTATCCAGAGGAGGCTATGGAGATAGATGATGATGATCTTCTCATGGATGCTGAGGATGACTCTTAGACTTTGCTACAATGTCACTTATAATAGATAATACATATAAAATAATAAATATAAAAGGGCTCAGTTGTCTTTCTGTGATGTCTGGTTCAGGAGTTATTATAGTCACAAATTGTCATCACATGCACGGAGGTCAATGCGCTAAGTGTCCCTAATTGACACATCCTATGACCTTGAAGATGACCTTAACCCCATGACGTTGACCTCAAATTGTCTTGTTAGTTGGAATAATATGAAAAGTTTTTAAAGCAATAAGTAAGCTTCTATCACCATATCTATGGCAGCTGGGTCAAAAATAATGCATGTCGGAAAATGAAAAATGAAGCGATTCTTTAACAAAATGACCTTGACTCATGCCCTTGGAGCATGACCATGACCTCTAATATAGACTCGAAGTTTGCATCCCTGGCTATATTTTCAGATTTCCATAATTTTCGGTCCATATCCAAAACCTAGGGGGGTGGGGTCAAGTATTGAGTCATAACTCAAAATTAAAGCGCTATATCACAATTTTTAAAATTGATTTATTAGTTGGGATAATGTGGGAAATTTCTAAAGCAATAAGGAAGCTTCTATCACCATATCTATGGGAGCTGGGTCAAAAATAATGCATGTCGGAAAATGAAAATGAAGCAATTTTTTAGCAAAATGACCTTGACCTTCGCCTGAATCACGTGACCTTGACCTCCAATCGTTTTGAAACCTCGGAATCGATTCAGCACCTCAGAAAACCATAATATCGACGCCAAGATCGTCAAAATCGGCTCATTAATTACTGACATATGACACTTAGCTTTTTAATGGATGCGGATGGCAGCCATCTTGGTAATATGCTAATTAGGACCCCGTGGGACATTTTTTCCCGCTGGCAACAAAAATTGTTTAAGTAGATGTCCTAGGGGTGCTAAAAATCATTTTGGAATTTAGTTTTAGGGGGGGTGCATGGGAACCTATATATCCTGCCATACCTCTGCCAGCCATTTCCCTCAGGTGATGGCAATTTCGGGGCAGGCTCACGATAGGACTTCTTGTGCATGGACGTGAAGTGCACGCTGTGCGGTATCATTGTGCCTTGGGTTGGAGGGAGCTTTTCGCACTCAGTGTTTCTCGTGTGAAAAGTTCACACCTGATGTCGGCGAGGGTTACACACTGTCTTCTCAGAGTATATATGTTCAACAAACCGTTCTATAGGCGCCAACATCATCATGTCATCTACCATGGCTCAGTACTTGGTCCCCTTTCCTGTCAGTAACTGCAGCTTGGAACTCAGATATCGATTCCTTGAGGCCAAGTCCATCAGAAGAATCTTGACATCTGTATCAGGCAACCACATATCAATATCTTTCGTACTCGTGGACTGCTTCTGGACGTCCAGCACATGTAGGGAGATCAGGGTGTCTGCCTCTTCGTGTGTATGTGTCATCAGGTCGTTATCAACCAGGTCATGACGATTAGTATGTGCAGATTCTCCGTACACCACACACACGCCTTGCGGGGAGCCTTCGAACGCAGCCAATAACTTGATGCTGAGGTACCGTACAGAGCTAGTTTTGATTTGGTGGCTGTGTGGGCCAGCAGCTCCTTCAGTGAAATCTTGGCGATATTCATTGCATCGTGAATTTTTAACTCAATGCGCTGTGCTGTACTGGTTCTCTTCTGTCGAGTTTTGGATTTTTCATGTGGTCTCAGACTGGGAGTGGGGAATCTCTTATAAGTCCGTCCTTGACAAACTGTTCGTAGAGAGATTGACCCTTTGCACCCCTCTCTAGAATGTCTCCTTTTGCACACACTGGGATGATCATTGACGACACTATGTTTTTTAGGGGAGTTCCAGTGAGAAACGGGTTTTCCTCGCAGTGTTCTACTGTGCACTCATTGAGTTTGAGGGCATTCTCAGTCAAATGCTTGGCTACATTGCCAGCAAGCTAGTAATGTTCGCTCGATGCAGTGCTTGTGGAACAGGAATATTGCTGATGGAATTGAGTGATAATGTGTGAGAGCTTCGGTGCTGTCAACATGAATCGGTCAAGAGCTTCCTCATTTTGCGTAATTCCCGTGATCCCGCCGACAACCTTCAACTCTCTGATCTTCTGTTCTAGAGTTTGATCCACAAAGAGATGGTTAAAAGGAGTGTCCGTTTTTCTGACACCAAAGTTGCCATATTTTAGTGCTGACCACGTCTCTGGACTTGCTGTTTTCAACTTCTTCATCTGCGCCAGATGGACGGGCATGAGACGCGTATAATGAAACAGATCATGCGCGAAGAAATACTTAATCTGCTCATCAAGTGCAGCAAGGTAACCCCCTCTAAGTCACCCTGACGACATGCACGCACTAGGTGGAGGAGGCATTCAATTTCAGTCATGTAGTTCGTCATGAAGACAACCAGATCACCTGTATCGAGTGAGCCAATGCTCTCATCCATATTCTCAGCATAATGAGAACACAGGTTATCGAATATCTGGGCTGCATCTTGACCTCTTCCATGTAGGCAGCTACGCAGCTCTGCATTGTTGAGCGAATGGTCCAGGAGGCTGATTACCGAGAACCAGATCAAACTTCATGTAAAAGCAAGTGAATGCGTTCATTATATGGTACTCGAGGCTTCTCTTGAATGCTTTGTCCGTGAATATCTGTCGGAGAGCAGCAGGGGAGTAGACACTTGTTTCAATGGCAACCAAATCGAAACCATTTCCACGTATTTTCCAAGCGCATGAAGTGCAGCAAAGCATATATGCAGTTCACCAGCGCGAAGCACCCAGTCAGTATTGCCCACCGACGTCTGAATTTTCAGAGCTCGTTCGTATAAATCAAGGTCTAGCATTATAACGGTCTTCCTCTGGTCCAACTACGACCGCGGATATGTCCTATGTGAGCATGAGCACAGTGTATAGTGTAGGATAATCCGTGGGTGGTTGTTGGAAGATAGGTGCTACAACTTCACTGTTCGTTCTTTTCATTTCAACCTCTTGTGCTTGCAACAGGAGTGAGTTTGTTGCAGCCCAGGTCGGCATCACACAAGATGTCTATCTTGGCTGTTTTTTCTTTACCTTAGATACTCTCAGTACTGAGCCCGAGCGTCGCCGCGGTTCATCACCTCATCTTGACCGTCGACCGCTATCTGACCGCCCTGAGCGTCCCGCGCTCCATCTTATCTTCACCGTCACCCACAACATCACCGTCCTGATTGTCGCCGCGCTCCATCATTTCATCTTGGCGTACATTGGAGTTATTTGTGGGTTCAGGAACGTCTGCAGCATGCTCAGTCTCATTGCCTCGGTAATTTGCTTATACCCATACTCGATCTTTCTGTGTATATTTCTTGAGCGACTTTGAACAACTCCCAAACCCATATATATATATATATATATATATATATATATATATATATATATATATATATATATATATATATATATATATATATATATATATATATATATATGCATCAAACTTCATAGGCTTCATTGAGATTATGGGTTCGTCACGGTATTTGATCTCGGTATGTGTTTGCATTGGATTATCTGGGATAACGATGGGGTCGTTGATTGGATCTGCCTCGTCGTCATCCTCCTGGTTCAAAACGACTATCACCCCATGAAGTTGTTTCTGCCCACAGCTGGTATCTTCATTGAAATCTATATTGTCGACTGCAAAGAAAAGGGACTTCCTTTTCTTCACAAACTGATGCAAGCAATACCCCCCTGTAGCCTTCATTCTAGCCACGACCCCACATACTACCCTCTTCTCAATATTCAGTACAGGATGTTTATAAAGTCCATATCTATTTCAGTGAAAACGTAGCAAAAAGGGTAAAATTCAATAACAATATAGTCGAACGCATACATTTAATGAATACTTAAGTATATGAGTCTACATGAGCACCATCAGTATCTCTACAGAGTTCGAATCTGTCAGCAGCATTGCGGAACACATTCATTTTGGAGCATGACAGGGGTTATTTTTGTAACTGCTGTTACGATACGAACACGTAAATCTTGTAGATCTGTAACCCTCGTTTGAGAGACGTTTGATTTGATAAAGCCCCATGCAAAGAAATCTAAGGGCGTTAGGTCAGGAGATCGAGCCGCCCAGGGCCTGTTCCCTCCATGTCCGATCCACCGATTTGGAAATCGTTCATTTACGTACTCCCGAACAGTGTTTGCGTAATGACAAGGTGCCCCATCTTGTTGAAAGATGACGGTGTTTAAAATGCCATCTCAATGAAGCTGGGACATTTACGTGCTCGTATCGTAACAGCAGTTACAAAAATAACCCCCGTCATCCTCCAAAATGTGTTCCGCAATGCTGCTGACAGATTCATTAAATGTATCCCTTCTATTATATTGTTATTGAATTTTACCATTTTTGCTACGTTTTCACTGAAATAGATAGGGACTTTATAAACACCCTGTACATCATCATAACTTGCACCTAGCTGGACGTCTGACAAGAAAGTTAGGAGATTTTTTGTTGCCTATCTTGTGCACAGTAGGGTAAGGATCAGACCCAATGACAGGGGTGTTCCAGTATTTTGGACAAACCCAACATCTGATTTAGGTTTATGCTTCACTTGTTTGTCACTCTTGACATTTTATACAAGAACCAGGGATATAGCATCTACAGTTTTACGGACATAATCATCATGTTTGCCTGAAACCTCTTTTGACTTTGTACCGAATAATAAAATTGTTTGAGAAAGAATTCCAACACTGGGGGATTGTTAAAATCGTCAATGCTGCCAGTAAACCTCCACTGATTCCGATGATTCAGGAACTCAATGCGCAGAGTGCCTGCCACCTGCACAATATCATTTAGCACTTGCCTGACTCGACTCATGCATAATGGCAGAGTCAACAACATCAGACAATGATTTAGTCGTCATTACATTATCACTTTCGTTACGTCGTTTGGACGCAACAAATTTAATACATGGTACATGTTTTATCAATTGCTTGAGATACTTTTTCTGATCTAATGTACAGTATACCTGTGACATTATTCTCGTGCAATAAAGAAGTGTATTCATTGTTTACATCTGTCATGCTAATAACCACGCTACGGGAAAGTGAGGCATCAACAAGCTCTATATCAGAAATGCGCCTCTGTGTACTCGTGTTCACATCTATAGTTTCTTGTGACTCACTGACACAGGACAGGAACGCTCGGCGTTTCGCTTACAATTCTTATGGTGCCACATTTCTAAGGCAACCGCATCTTCTCCGTCCTACAGGCTCGATAGGCAAGTCCTATAATGATCATTTGTTGTGTTTTTTTATGTCGATGAGCAGTAATCCAATATTGTCAGTTGCTGCTTAATGTAAAGGCCCAGACCTCCACGGCTCTGGGCATCGGGAAAACACGCATATTTTCTGCTTAGGGGCAACCCCACGTGATCGCCTCGCACGAATGTCTTCATTTGGTTTGGATGGACGACCCTCTTTGCCTGAAGGCTCACTAACCCACCAGATGATGATGATGCGTGCCTATTCTCAGCTCTTGCTAACATTGCTTTGTGCACAACCTCTTTGCGATAAATGTTGTGGTATCGCACCCCAGCGAGGTTTATTCGAGATAATGACCGCATCGACTCAACAAGGGGCTTATATTTGAGTTCACCACGTGCAACACGGCGTTCTGCATAGTGCAGGATGTCCCTTACACGTTCATTCAGTAGGTCGTCCACAAGAAACCCGCCTTTATTGCATATGATGCACTTGATATTCAGTTGTCCAGACATTGTTGAATCTGAGGACTGATACGTTGTGTTCTGAGATGTTCGATGGTATCAAATTGACTGGATCCGACGCGAAATCCTAAGAGAAGAGATGCATCGCAATAATAATGGAGATATGCACACTTACTATGTGTATATACACTTTTACAAACTTATGAGCATGTGAGGAGTATATGTTTGCATTTGCTACTATTCAATAGGATATTATTGATACATAATCTATGTTTTACTAACCTTGAATCATCTGTGTGAGTATTCATCACCCTCCCCCTCAGATGTTGACAAACATCACGATAAAATGATACAACCAACCAATTTCCCACCAGCATCTGAAAAGGAAACATACCCACGTGTAGTCGTGTGATAAAGCATACTTATTCTAACTGCCTCACCACTGGAATATTATGTTTTCTATGCATACCCCGACCCTCTAACAATGCCGGGAAGAAATGCCACCCAAAATTTTCTGTTTTTTCATATCATAAAGTACCCAAATCAACTTTAAAATCAATTTAGGCGTCAAAATCGGGCCAGTTTTTAGGAACATGAGCCTCTTTATTGATAGCGGCTCTTATTTCGTATATTCAGTTAATTTGTAATTGAAAGTTTTTCCGTGATAACTGTTGTTTGTACCCAAATTAGATTTTTATTTTGTAACATATTTGAATGAGACTGTTCGAATAAAACGATACAATTGAATTTACACTCGTTCATTGGTGGTCTGTTTTAAGAAAAAATTTATAATACTGCGCGCTTTTTATTTTAGGGGGTGCCCTGTTTTTGTTTGGAAACCCCGTTACTGAAATGGCTAGATCCGCCTTTGATAATTACAACTTAAACGAATGTAAAATCAATTGTATTGTTTTATTAGATCAGTCTCATTCAAATATGATACAAAATAAAAATCTCATTTGGGTACAACAGTTATCACAGAAAATGTTCAAACAGTTACAAATGTCTTACCAATTAAAAGAACTCGGAATACGATGAAGATAAAAATAGTGATATGGCTGCACCAGTACTAAGAGCACCTATGAAAACCTTTTCAACTACAAATTTGGAAGTACAATGTATACGGATGAAGACTCAAAATAGAATTTGAATAGAATAAAATAACCATGATCTATTTACAAAAAGAAAATTCGTGTTCAGAGGCGCACACATCATTCAAATAGTGCACTTGCACTTGAAAGAAGGGCACTTGCAAGAAATTGAGGGGGATCCAGACGTCACCGACCCCCTTACTTCAACTAGATCCGCCTATGATTATTTTATCTTATGAGGCCTATTCCTAAATAATTCTTAGTGTGATCTACCGTCAGCTGTAAATTAAAAAAAACCATAATTATTATAGATTTTGATATTTTATGACGAATTTACTGACAGAAAATATGAAGTGTGACTTACAATATGATACAAAATCAGATCAATAATAGAAGGCATCATAAGGATGTGAATTGCCTGGCGAATGGCTGGCCAGCCTATCGAGGTTATCCAAGTCATGAGCTAATAATAATAAAATCCTGCAAAACATCAATCTCAAGTCAGCTAACTAATGTACAACGATTTACTACAATCCAGACATGGTCAATTACTGGGTTTCTATTACTATTATTTTTTATTACTTCTATTACTATTACTTTAATTTTCATCTATTATTATTGTATGGGGTACTTCACTCATTTGAGAAGGATCTTTATGTCTATTTAAATGCAATTAGAAGCAATGTATCAACAAACAAACTCTTTATTTCAGACTCAACAGATTCAAACATTATACAAGAGGTCCATAGAAGATTAAGAGATAGTTGTCTGGAGCACTGACTAAGTAGGCCAGTGAATCACTGTGTATAATGAACATACAAATACAATGATCCAACCATGAAGTGATGTGCCAACTATCACTAACATAAGTAAAACTATCACCAGGAAGACTACACATGGATGAAAGGGTCAAGTTATTATCTTCACAGAAGGCTTTTAAGTGGTTGCTAAACAAAGAATTATCATTAAGCACATTAGCATTAAAGTCACCAATAATAGCTACACATGTCGTATCCAACTCATCAATAATAAATACTGCTGACCTGCCCCAATTTAATGAGGTAATCTTCATTATCAACTGCCTGAAAAGGCATATAGATACACAGAATTACAATTTTTTTATTGTCCACACAAATTTCTATTCCAGTTAGTCAATTCAAACCAAGTTTTAATTCACTAATATATTCCACATAGAATAGCTACCCCACCAGGTGGGTGGCCTGAAAGGATACCAGCTTGTTTATCTCTGGTGGCCTCCTCTATCCTATGAAAGTTACTGGACAGGCTATTCAGGTCCTTTAAGTCCTGTTTCCATAGCCATGTTTCTTGCAGACAGAGAATATCAGCATTCTGTAACAGCTTATCAATTATGATCCGCCTGTGTTTGCTGTTATTGCCTAAGCTTAGGCCTCTACAGTTATAAGAGATTACCTTGAATGTTGCAATTAGGAAGATGCAGGAGTTCTGCCAGCCATCTCTACATGTTGAATTCCATTTATACCTCCACAGTACGACGCATGATGTCTCTATAATTACCCTCTCCAGCACTTGCGAGAGGGGCTGCAGGTGTTTTTCTTCCCTTCTTCTCATAGAACCGCCGTACATATATTCGTTCCGGCCATACTGCTGGATCCATAAATACCCCTGGATCATCACAGACTGCTGTAACTTGAAAGGAACTGTTACGTAGTTCATCTGGAGTCAATTTTCCTACATGTAACCTGAAGGTTCATTTTATCTTCCACGAATCCCTGCAGCTCCTCGGCCGTAAGGTCAGGTCGACATCTCGAGGCGAAAATGTTTGCGGTCTTTGTTGGTACAGCATTATACGATCTGTTTTGGCAGCCCCTATGATACCCCGCCGTTCTCTGCCAGCCTTTACCACAGGCTGACTCCCTTTAGCCGGTGCATGAGTAGGACCAGACCCCCTTGAGGGACTACCACCATTAGCTACTGCAGTGGTTGCAGTTCTCGGAGGGGTCGCTCGCTTCGGCCCCTCCTTACCACCATTGTCCAAGATGCCTCCTCATCATAACCCCCGACTGCATTCCCAGCATCCCGATTCACCAAGGCCCCATGGGGGGTACCCTGTGTGAGATGGTATTGAGTTGGCGATGTAGCAATGTCTGGATTCAGGGATCCAGGATGAGGTTGAGAGGCAGAAGGCTCTGCACTCATGGATCCAGAATGAGGCTGAGAGGCAGAGGGCTCTGCACTCATGGATCCAGGCTGAGGCTGAGCGCTAACCAAGTAACAAATATTTGTTTCAACTAAATCATTACAATTTCAGAGACAGTAGGTCTTGATAAATTTTACTTTATTGAAGGAAAAATTTGCCACAATATTAGTTCACATACATGTTTATTTTAGTTTAGAGTAGATTCAGTTCATTTCATTTTTCAGTTCTTTGTTCACACAATATGTCCATTGCCACTGTAATAGATTATTATCTATTACTTTGCCTTCTACTACTATTACAGCCAAGAAATTATGATCTATTACTATTACTTGAAAAATTCTTTAATAGTCTATTACTATTACCCCATGTCTGCTACTATCAAAGTAGCCTACAAACTTAAGCTAAGAATATACAGTATTTACAATCTACGAACTATCTCATTCATGAGAGAATCTAAACTTTTCTCAAAATTAACTAATGAGCCACTGTTTACCACATAATATGGCAAGTCATTCCAAAAACATTTTCTTATCTTGTCCATGAGTTATCCCATCAGCCTCTAGTGAGAAAAAGTTATGTACATCTAAATTGTCCAAACCTGAAAACATTTTGAATATCTGTATCATATCTCCTCTCCTACAATGTCTCAAAACTAAACATACCTAGTTCCTTTAATCTTTCCCGGTATTCCAATATTATTAGTGTATGGAAAACTGAATACGTGTGGGTAGTTGGGAGGTAACGAAAATGGTCCACTGAGTAGGTAAGTAGTTACTCTAACAATTATTAAACTCCTTTTATGTCAATAACTGGGTGGATGAAACCAATTGGTTGCTCACCAGTTATTCTCCACATTAGTATTTATGTACTGTGTGATAGAGCGTGCTCGGTAGTAGACATACACTACCGATCAACCAACAAACAAAAAGGACGCTGGTGAAAAAAGCCGGGGAACAAAGGACTTGCAGGAAGAACGGCATGGCGAACGAAGGGGCTTGAAAACAGTAAAAGATCCTACCAGCAAGTACGCTCTCAAAAATTAAGCAACTAGAAGAAAGACTCCAAGAAGAAATCAGGACTTATCTAATAACACTCAGTAAGTGAACAATTGTGTTTCTAAACCCCAGTTTAGTGATAACGTGATAACATATAAACTAGATCCAGTTAAATTAGGCCTACATTGTGGTCTAAGACCTAGCATGAACTCATAGCTTAACAAAGGCTAAGGTAAATTCTAATTTCGTGAGGAATCCTACTGTGGACCGGAATTTACTCTGCCCGCTCTGGACCATTTCCAGAATCTCTAGGCTTAACCTACTCTGCAGTTAGACTGGAGATATTAGGGGTGGGTTAATTGGGAACCAATTCATACAGAGCATTTTTCACATAGAGCAACTAAGCTTCTCTCTTACGTAAGTTGCACACCTTCAAGCATATCAATATCATGTCTAAGGTGAGGGGACCAAGCTTGAATGCACTATTCTAAGTGAGGCCTAACATAGGAATTATATAATTTACAGTTGACTTCCTTAGTCCAAATTTTTTTTCAAACTGAAACTAGATTTCTTCAACGGTTACAACAAACAAAGTTAGAAAAAATTTATTACAATAATATTTAACAATTAAACATCGTGAATAAATTGAAATTATTATACATTATATTGAAATTCTAAATCAATTCATCCCTAAAAATTTGCTTAAATATTTTTTGCGGGACATTTTGAACGCGGGATTTTTTAATAATACCTAACATTTTATTTGCTTTATTTCTATCCTCTAAGCACTGCTTAGAAAATTTTAGATCACTACGTACTAACTATAACACCAAGATCTTTTTCCTGTCTAACATCCTCTAACCCAGTGGTTCCCAAACTGTGTTCCGCGGAACCCTGGGGTTCATGGAGGCTTAACAAAGGTTCTGTGACACGTTTTCTAATCAGTCTAATCAGGTCTAATTAAAGTCCTAATATTTATACATAATTTTACCTTGTGGGTTTTTGTTAAATAATATTTGATATTCTTATTCTGACTTGAAATGCCACCATCGTGGATTTGGGATCACTAAATATTTTTAGCTAAAATTAAAATCTAAGTATATGTAAATAAATTTTCGCTACTTGGCTACTGCAAAAGTGTAATTTGGCATATTTTAATTTTAACGATTTTATAAAAGACTGGTTCTATTAGTACTGTTTTAAAATAAATATCATATAAATTTTGTCATAGTATTTAAAATTTGTCATATTATTTATGACAAATTTTAATATATATATTTTATTCGTGAGAATTTAACCGTAATTAATTTTGAGCAATATGTTTTCGCTAAAATTAAAATTTTGTAAGTTGCCAAGTTGATTTGATGTGCGCTTGTTTCGTAATTAATTGTGAACCAATCAGTATAACTATAGCCGTTGGCATGGTGCACTGTCAAGTTAATTTCTAATAGGCTTTATTTACTTAAGTGTTTTCAGTGAAAAAATTTGTATTGTGTTCATCACTAAAATCTGTAACCGACTTTTATATATATATATATATATATATATATATATATATATATATATATATATATATATATATATATATATAAAATTATACTGTATAAAACTATAAAGATACAATTATTAAAAGGGCGTTACTTTTGCCGCACCCGTTTATATATATATATATATATATATATATATATATATATATATATATATATATATATATATATATATATATATATATATATAACCACGAAGGAAAGGAAACACAGAATGGTTAGTTAGTTAGGATTCCGCGAAATAAAAACAAGTCTGTAAGGGTTCCGACAGTTAGTAGTAAAGTTTGGGAACCACTGCCCTGACCAGTTCCCTTACATCTCATAACTGAAGTTTTCATTATTTCTACCAAAATGTATTACTTTGCATTTTTTAACAGTGAATTCCATCTGCCATTTGTTAGCCCAAGTAACTAATCTATCAATATCTTTTTGCAGCTTATAAGAATTTTCTATATTTGTAACGGGAGCAACTATATAAAGCATTTGATCGTGTTAATCATGACAAATTATTCATGAAACTTGTAAATCGTAATGTACCTGGTTACTTGGTCCGTATATTAATATTCTGGTATAATCACCAGACAATGATTGTAAGATTGGGTGGGGTTAATTCAGAGCCATTCTCTGTGACCAATGGTGTCAGGCAGGGAGGGATACTATCCCCCTACTTATTCAATGTTTATATGGATAATCTATCTGTTGTGCTGAACACCTATAAAATAGGCTGCTATATTGGTACAATAATGATTGTTAATCATCTGATGTATGCAGATGATCTAATTCTTATTTCTCCATCTGTGAAAAGACTCAGCACACTTTTGAAGGTGTGTGAAAGGTAGTGGCGTACTAAGGGGGGTGCGAGGTGGGCGGTTCGCCCCGGGTGACAGCCAGGAGGGGGGTGCCATCGGGAGAGTTGAAATACCAGTACAAGTTTTCAAACCAAATGAAAAATTCGCCAAAGTAAGAAAAAAAAATTTAAAAATGTTCAAACTATTACAACAGCTTAATGTTAATTTCCACTATAAAGTAAATTTTTATTTTTAATGGCAATGCAAAATTTACAAACGAAAAATTAAATATTTGATAAAAATTACATCGAAAGGCGAACGTTTGTTGAGTTTTAGTCATTAGTTTGTTGAGCATAGCCACCTGGCTGCAACTGACATTCCAAGTCTTGTTCACTTGACACTGTGACTCCACATACATGAGGTATGTTTCATTAAATAATTATGCTAAAGCATAAAGTGCTGCTGTTTATAACAATATTATGGTACTTATACCAGTGTCCAGTAATTTTTGTCAATGTGGTATCATAGTGATGTTTAAGTGTTTATAAATGCATCGTCGTGGTTATAATAAAAAAAATAATAATAATAAGACAATTTGTTCAGTTAATGTATTTCAAGTCAATAGTTCATGCTTGTTATGCATGTTCATGCTTTATACCATTTGATTTTAAAATTTTGCAGAAAACATCCACTATGAAGCGAAATCGACCCAGTGGATTCCAACAAAGAAAAATGAAGGAGGCAAGAGAAGAGGTGGCTCAGGCAAAGTCCGGATCAATTTTGAAGTATGTGACGCCTTCAACATCAAATGCAATAGGAGTGAGTGCGAAAAATGCTCTGTCTGAGTTGGTCCACAATTAACCCACCCCTTATATCTCCAGTCTAACTATAGAGTAGATCAAGTCTAGCCTAGAGGGGTCAGCCTAGAGATTCCGGAAATGGTCCAGAGCGGGCAGATAAATTGAGGTCCACAGTAGGATTCCTCACAAGATTAGGTTAGGGCAATCTACCTTCACCTTTGTTAAGCTATGAGTTGATGCTGGGTCTTAGGCCACAATGTAGGCCTAACTTGTCTGACCCAGCTTAATTTAATGTGATTAACTTACTGGTTAAAAACTCAATTAGTCACTTACTGTTAGTTATTGGAGTGTCTCCCTTCTCCGGTTGTGTAATTGTCGAGAGCGCACTTGCTGGTGCGTCCTCTCGCCCCGTTCTTCGTTTTCGTTCTCTTTGTTCTCCTCTTCGCGGGGCTTTTTCCACCAGCGTTGTCTTGGTTTTTTCCTCGGTTGGTTGAGCGGTAATGTATCTCCATTACCGAGCACGCTCTTCTCACACAGTATATAAATACTAGTGTGGAGAATAACTCTGGTGAGCAACCAATTGGTTTCATCCACCCAGTTATTGACATAAAAGGAATTTAATAATTGTTAGATTAACTACCTACCTACTCAGTGAACCATTTTCGTTACCTCCCAACTACCCACTCATCAGTTTTCCATAAGGAGAAAGTCCTGAAGATATTCAGCCTGGTGAATCTGAAGGGCAAATCCAAGAAGCATCATCACAAGAGGATTCAAATGAGAGAGAGCAAGGATTGGAGGATGGCAATTCATCTTCTAAAAGCAGTGAAACTGATGAAGAGGAAGGAGACGCCAGCAGAAGTCCACACCAACAGGAGGAAGACTCTGATAAAGAAGAGGAGACGGATAGATTTTCAATTTATTCTGATGTCGCTGCTTGGCCAATCCCGGTTCCAAATGACTTGAGAGTTGATCTTATTAAGAGGGGAAGTGAACCCTTCCAAAATAGGGATGGACCTTTCAGTGCAGTTCAAAGACAAGGAGAGAAATCCAAAGGGAAGAGTCGACAGCTGACCACTGCATGGTTCTATAAGGCTCTGCCAAATGGCGAGAAAGTTTTGAGAACATGGATGGTTTACTCTCCATCAAAAGAAAGTTTGTTTTGTTTTTGCTGCAGACTGTTTGCTCTTGATGACAAAGAAATTGGAACATCCAGCTTTGTCACTGGGTTTCAAGCATGGTGGAAGCTAAACCCAAAGGTGTCTGACCATGAGACTTCTGAGCAGCATCTCATGCCTGGAGAAATGGAAGACCTTGGGAGCAGGGTTGAAGCTTCAAAAAACCATTGATCAAGTTCATCAAGCAACAATGGACAAGGAGAGAAAGAAATGGAGGGATATTTTACATCGCCTCTTGGACGTAACCTTGTTTCTGGCTCACCAGAATCTTCCTTTTCGTGGTCATAAAGAGAACATGTCATCAGCAAACAAAGGAAACTTCATGGAATTGGTAGTTGCTGTCAAATTATGATCCAGTTTTGAAAGAACACTTTGTAAGGATTAAGCATTCTATTCCAGGATGCCAGGAGAGATGGCAAAGGATGCTGGTCTCACATTGCCAGAGGAAGTGAAAAGGGCTATGTTTGAATGTCGATCGCTTTCATCAAGAATTGGAGATTCGTTCTAAGGCAATGGATCAAATTCTGTCAATCTTCGATGTTATTCAGCCAAACACTTTGGTTGTTGCGACAGAAGAAGAACTTCGGAAGTATATTCCAAATTTGACTCAGATTTTCGATGAATTCTCTGATGAAGATATCAGTGTGGAAATTGGACGACTTCGGAGGCATTTGGAAGCTGCCAAAATCATCGTTGAAGAGGCAAAGAAATGGACAGCATTGCAGTTTCTGGAGTTTATTGTGAAATGGGATTTTTGTGAATCTTTGCCAAGCTTGCCACTGTTTGAGATTCTTTTTGACTGTCTGTGTCACTATTGCTTCATGTGAAAGAAGTTTTTCCAAATTGAAATTGATACAAAATTTCTTTCGCTCGACCATGAGTCAGACAAGATTGCCAAATCTGGCTTTACTTTCAATTGAACATGAATATGCAAAGAAGGTGAATTTTAATGAGGTCATTGATCAATTTGCAGAAATTAAGGCTCGAAAGCAGAGACTGTGAATCCTCTCTATTTACCTTTGAAGAATAGGCTGAGCGTTGAGATTGGATTTCCTGTGTTTTTTGTATAAAATAAAATGCAGTATTACCTGTTCACTGAATTTTTAATGTCCTGCATTTTTCTTATTTCCAATTTGCTTATGACAGTACTGTACTGTTTAGAAATCTACTTGCAAAGAACATATTTTTCTGTGTTTAAATTTTAAAATTATTTATGGGGGGTGCTAAAGGAAGGATCCGCCCCGCGGACCCAGGTGCCAAATACTTTGGGTACGCCTCTGGTGAAAGGTATGGGAAGGATAACGACATAAAATATAGTCCTGATAAAAGTCATGTTATGATTATAAGGACCAAGGCCTACAAGTATATAAAATTTCCTGAATTTCAATTGAATGGTATGGTGCTGTCAGAAGTAACCCAGACTAAGTATCTCGGCCACATTACTAGCGGATAGTCTTTCAGATGACTGATATTCTAAAGCAGCGGTTCTTAACCTTTTTCGTGCCATTTCCCCCTTCGACCAGTTCGCCCTACCCAATTTTCTCCTCCATTAGGATATGGAAAAAAGTAGCCTCGAAGACAAAATTTAATAACATTGGCAGACTTATAATGCACACTAATTATATGATCAAACAAAATTCTGCCGTAAATCCCCCCTGGATTCCTGGAATTTCCCCCAGGTTAAGAAATGCTGTTCTAAAGCAATGTAGACAATTATATGTTCAGGGAAATACTTTGGTTAGAAAATTTCATATGTGTACATTAGATGTTTTCAAGTTGATTTTGTTCAAAAGTTTTTGTACTCCAATGTATACAGCTCATTTGTGGTGGAACTACAGGATGTATAATTTGAGGAAATTATATGTTGCATATAATAATATTTTTAGGATTTTTAAGTGGTGTTCCTTCTAATGTCAGTATACTGTTTGTAGTCAATAAGGTGCCTAACTGTGCCAGTGTCATTCGCAATTTTGTATTTAGATTTATCATTAGGCTTGGTGAGTCAGTCAGTAAGATAATAGAAGCCATGGTTTGTGGACTGATCTCCAATATATTTTATAAATCTCAAATTTGGAAGCATTGGCGTACGCAATTATATGTTCATTATGCACAGTGATTCACTGGCCTACTTAGTCAGTGCTCCAGACAACTATCTCTTAATCTTCTATGGACCTCTTGTATAATGTTTGTACTTGTTGAGTCTGAAATAAAGTGTTTGTTTGTACGTTTGTATTATCTGCAAATTTAGAGGTTTTATTACTTACTCCCTTCTCTAAGTCATTTAGATATAAAATAAAGTGTAATGGACCTAAAACTGATCCCTGTGGTACCCTACTTTTCTTTTTCTACCACCCAGATTCATGACCATTTAGAATTACTCTCTGTTCTGTCTTCTAACCATTTTTCTACCCAATTTATAACACCCCAATATCCCATGAGCTTTTAATTTATATAGAAGTCTCCTATGTGGAACCTTGTCAAGTACTTTACTAAAATCCAAATAAATAACATCTACATCATTTACATTATCTACCTGATCAATTACAGTCTCTAAAAAGTCTAAGAGATTAGACAAACAAGACCTTCCTGATCTAAATCCATGTTGTGAAGTTGAAATAAGATTAAAATTTTTGAAATGATCTTGAATATTCTTTATAATTCTTTCTAGTATCTTTCCTACCAGTGATGATAAACTAACGCTTATAATTTCCTACCTTCTTACTACTATTTTTGTAAATTGGTACTACATTTGCTTTTTTCCATTCATCTGGTACCTCTGCATAATTAAAAGACCTAGCAAATAAAATAGTTAGTGCCTCAGATAAGCTTTCCTTCCCTTCTTTGAGAATCCTAGCATATATATTAGGGTTTCTCATTTCCCGGCCTTTTGCTTATCCCGGGATTCCGGGATAAAAATGATTCCCTTCCCGGGATCCCGGGAAATCCCGGGATATAATTAATTATATTTAAAATATATTATAAAATAAATTAACCTAGAAAAGAGGGGGGTATAATTATTTTTTATTTTTTTTTATAGTCATTTAATAAGTTCTGCAATCTCCATGATGGGCAAAATAAAATAATATTGCTGTGAAAAATATGTATTAAAAAAATACTTTTGAATTACATAGAAAATTTTCACAAATAAAAAAATTGCTCCGTTTCATTGAAAACTTAATGAATACAACGAAAAAAAATTGCCTTTGAATTGCTTAGAAAATTTAAAGAAAAAATAAAAATTACCTTCAAATTGCAAAGAACTTCAATGAATTCAACCAAAAAAATTATCACTGTGAATTTTTATAGTACGATTTCAAAAAACAAAGATGGTCAATACTTCGATCACTCAATCTTGTTCTCATTTTAGTCACGAAAAGTCCTGCTGCTGAGAATGCCCTTTCCGATTCTATTGACGTGGGTGGAATCGTCTTTAATGCATTCAAGAGAAGAGAGATGTTCTGCGTTTTTTCGCCCGTAGCCTCGAAGATCTCTAGTTCCTTTTTAAGGTGCTTTGCAGTCTAGTGTTCTTGATTTCTCTACCTCGGCTGCTTTAATAGCTGCATCAAGCCTTTCAGCTAGAGTCATCGAAGATGACTGAGGGACAGCTGATTCTTGCACATCATTATCTTCATCTGTCTCACTAGAGGTAGAATCAGCAGGTACTCCAAAAAGGCGATCTGACATCTGCTTTGCTGATGAAATTAACATAGACTTGGTTGGTAAGGCTGGCAAACTTCTGTCACTTGCGAAAGTTGCGACCTTTTTATAATTCTTTCCACTATTGAGGTATTGTATGAGGCCAGTCAAGTTCTCATTTCTTCTCTCTGTTATGCGTCGAATGAACGACTCCTTTAGTTTTTTGAAAAAGGTGTGTTTAGTTGATTTAGTTCGTTCAAAATGAAAGTAAAGTCGATTCTCTGTTGCCCAGCTTTTCTGCTCCAACTTTTAATGGCTCCAGCGATGCCACAATGTCACGAATTACAGCAACTTCTTGTTTGTCAAGGTCAAAATTGTCCATATCTTTATTGCAGTCGATGAGAGCTTTCGATACGGATGACCTTATTTTGATAAATCGCTCCAGCATGGCTAAAAGACTATTCCATCTGGTTTTGGAATCCAGCAATAGATGCAAACTTTTTCCTTGTTCCTGTTGAACATATCCTTGTAAGATGTTATTCTTTAAAGGTGATTTGCGAAATTTTTTGCTATTTTTCTGACTTTATTGATGATTTGAGACACGTTGATTTCTTTACCTACAGTGTCGTGCGATCCAAATGAAATATCTATCTCGAACGGATCCTCATCAAAGCGCTCACACAAAACACTTTCAAAATCAATACTATGATTGAAATCTTCTCCATCTTCATCTATGTTGTCATTATGTTCGTCATCTTCAGTTTGAATTTCTTCAGAAAGAGTGATTGCAATATCCCGGGATTTCCCGGGACAGGGAGAATTTCCCGGGAAATTTAAATTAGCTAAAAATCTACCGGGATCCCGGGATCCCGGTAAAGAAACCCTAATATATATTATCAAGTCCAGCAGTTTTAGTTGACTTCAATGAAATCGCTTCCCTAACATCATCCTTCCTTATAAGTTATATGAATATGATCAAGAATGATTTTAATTCTTTAGATTTTGTAAACTCAGGCAAAGTTATTTAAATCTTCGGCTATTATGCAGCTAATGGGCGTCGCGGCCATGACGTCATCGTCTTTTTTTTTTAATTTTTCATCAAATTTTATTTTCGTCATTTCCTCCAAAAAAATGATTTTCGAAGAATGTAGAAAGATAGTTGAGCGCATATCAAAAGTGAAAATATCAGAAAATTAACTCTCTATCGAAAATGAAAGAGACATTAAAATGAATATTAACCCTTCTTTCCCCGGTTAGGTCAACTGTACGCCGCTTCTCTGTATTATTTTAAAATAATTTGAAAATAGTTTACGCTTTAATCACTTTAAATAGTTTTCTTTAAAAATTAACGCTTTAAAGAAAACAAGTATTTAAAGCGTAAACCATTTGTGATTTGTTTCAAAATTATACATAGAAGCTTCATCAAATTTTATTTTTGTAAGTAAAATTACTGTATAGATAATAGTAAACTTCATAAAAAAAATTAAAATGTTAATGATTATAATTAATTTTTTGTGGCTGACAAACATATTTTATTAAACTCAAAAAACCTTTAGAAAGAACAATATACATACCAGTTTAAGAAAGAGAATCTGACCAGTAAGCAGTATCCTCGAACAAACTGGCACTTTTCTCATTTCCAGTTAACGTTTTAAAAAACTGTAAAAGCAATAAACATTTTTGTTAAGTCAATGGCGAATAAGCCATCTACCCTTCAATATCTTTGGTCTAACACATATAATATGTAAAATTTAATGCGCCAAATTTGGCCTAAACTTATGACCTGTGTGCAAGATGGCCGACAGGTTATTCTTTATTACAGTGCGTTATCCCACAATCTTAGTAGTAATGGTGTACCAATTAATCGGCATCGGCACCTGCAGAATCGACCATTTTTTAGGCATCGGCATTGGCCAAATTTAGCCGATTCTCTCTCTGATTCTTTGAAATTTTTAAATTTTTATCACAAAACAAATCTATATTTATAGAAAATTGAACAGACAAAAAGAGACTATTTATGATAATTTATACTCATTTGAAAGTGTAACTGTATAAAAATATTTTACATTCACGAAAAAGGCAAAGCTTAAGTTAAGTTACCCATAAATTTACATTTTCTCTAACTAGCTAATCTTTAAATATTACAAACTATTGTAATCTACTCTATATTAATAATAATTCTATATTAAGTTGTACTTTATTACGTAACGCTAGTTTTGCTAAAACTTGACACCCCCTACCCCCTTATAACGTTCCGTAACAACGCTAGACCTACGGTGGTCAGACGTCCGGCTTTTGAGCACTTTGTCCTCCATCCGGAACCACCTTGAGCCGGACGTTAATTTGTCCTCCTTTTTGGGGTCTGGCTATAAAGAATTATATAAATTACCTCAGGTACACTTAAAATAGCGGGTACTGAAGGCCATAATAACCGTTAACGTATTTTTATTATGTAGTTGGCAACACTGCTGAAAGCCGCATTTGTTTTCAATTTCATGACTACGAGTCGGACAGTCAGTCTGCCCAAGCAGTAAAAATGAATATTCATTTCTTTCAGTTATATGTACAGGGTGTTTGAAAACTTTCTGTACAAATTGTAATGGGGGATAGGCAACACCAAGACAAACCCTTTTCGTCTATAAGTGTATGTCCGCTGACGTCACCATTCGGCGCGAGAGGGCGCCGCTGCAATTGGCTAAAAGGTGAAGTGGGCTGGACTCGCGCTTGCCGCGGGCATTCTTAAATCGGACGTAGTACGCGTAACATGGAGCGCTTCACGACTGCTGAGATGGCTGACATGCATATGGTGTATGGGGCTGCCAATGGAAACGGAAGAGCTGCTGTGAGGTTGTACCGACTGCGCTTCCCAAACAGACGTGTGCCAAACCACCAAACGTTTGCGCATTTGCATCGGCGACTGCGAGAAACTGGAACATTCCATGCAAACATGCATGACACTGGTCGGGAGAGAAACGTGCGCACTCCTGACATGGAAGAAGAAATCCTACGGCGATTTGAGGACAATCCAAGCGCAAGCACGCGAGGTGTTGCACGTATCCTCGGTGTGAACCACGACCTGGTCTGGAGAGTGTTGCACGAGCAGCAGTTACATCCGTTTCATCGTCAGAGAGTCCAGGCATTACAACCTCGGGATTACCCTCTTCGTGTGGAATTCGCACGCTGGTTTCTGCAGCAGACAGCGGTGCAGCCTAATTTTCCGGCTTATGTGCTGTTCTCAGATGAGGCCTGTTTCACACGTGAGGGTGTGTTTAACATGCACAATTCTCACGTGTGGGCGCACGCAAATCCACATGCTACACGGGTACATGCTCATCAAGAACGGTTCGCCGTCAATGTTTGGGCGGGTATCGTCCATGGCAAGTTGATTGGGCCGTACCTGCTGCCTGCCCGACGCGACGGGCGGGTTTATCGGATATTTCTTGAAGAAACGTTGCCGGAACTGCTGGAACATGTTCCCGTGGCTATTCGTAGACGAATGTGGTTTCAACACGACGGGGTCCCAGCACACTCCAGCAACGATGTGCGGGATTATCTGAACGCCACTTTTGGGGACCGATGGATAGGCCGGGGTGGGCTCGTAGCCTGGCCACCGAGATCGCCCGATTTAACATGCCTCGATTTCTTCCTGTGGGGACACATGAAGAACCTCGTGTACGAGACTCCCATTTACTCAGAAGAAGACCTCGTAGCAAGAATCGCTGTCGCCGCTGGAACTGTTCCCGAAATGCCGGGAATCTTTCGACGTGTACGTCGGTCAATGCTTCGACGCTGTCGGGCATGCATTGATGCTACCGGTCGCAACTTTCAGCACCTTCTTTAAATAAACATGTTACGCGTACTACGTCCGATTTAAGAATGCCCGCGGCAAGCGCGAGTCTAGCCCACTTCACCTTTTAGCCGAATGGTGACGTCAGCGGACATACACTTATAGACGAAAAGGGTTTGTCTTGGTGTTGCCTATCCCCCATTACAATTTGTACAGAAAGTTTTCAAATACCCTGTGTATATATATATATATATATATATATATATAACGTACGGCCACATACGCAGTGTCCTCCTTTTTGGAAATTTGGAAATGGCCACCCTAGCTAGACCAGGCACCCCCTATTAGGGGTTACATAACATCCTACTGGGTGTCTGTTCTAGCGTTACGGAACGTTACAAGGGGGTGGGGGTGTCAAGTTTTCAAAAATTACATAATGCTATTTTTGCTAATGGCCCTTAATTTATATATTAAACCATCTTATTACGTTGACTTTATTTCAAGTATTTTAATAATTTTATAAACCCAAATTATGATACATATCCATTTTTTTATTCAAATTGGCTTCCAGGAACTTCAAATTTTAATGAAAAAATTATTGTTGTTGACGTTGTTGAAGAAAGAAAATACCTTCAATATAAAGAGAAACGATTACAGTACTTTAAAATATTGGTATTCAATTTATGAAACCAAAATAAAATTATTTTATCATTTTGCTGAGGAATAAAACTTTTTAACATCATTTTAGCTACGGTATAAGAGTAACAAATTCTGGTGCTGTATATTGTAGAGTGAGCTAAGGAAAAGCATTTAAACAAATTTGAAATGCAAAAATGTGAAAATTGAAAGTTTTTACATTGGATTAGTAAAATTTATGAAAGGAATTGATTTTTCAAAATGTAGGCAAAGAATCGGCATCGTTATCTGCAGTTTT
This sequence comes from Bathynomus jamesi, assembly GCA_023014485.1. Taxonomy (NCBI): domain Eukaryota; kingdom Metazoa; phylum Arthropoda; class Malacostraca; order Isopoda; family Cirolanidae; genus Bathynomus; species Bathynomus jamesi. The sequence continues at coordinate 131,595 of JAJOZX010006799.1, read as the reverse complement.
TCATGAAATCAGCGGCTAAATTTTGGAATCGGTACATCACTACTTAGTAGGTACTTTTCAGTAATGTATTTTTGTCATGTTATGTAATAATTTTCATTCGTAAAAAACTAAAGTAAAATAATTGACAATTTCGAAATTATTAGATGTACATTCATATGGCAATATTTCAATACTTGAGAACAGGCCAACGAAAGCGATTGGGATTTTGTTTATAAACCACTGGAACAAATTGTCACGCCTTGATATACATACTGAATTGAAAGTCCCGATTTTTTAATTACTTAAATATTGTTAAAACATTATAAACGATTAATTTTTTGGTTGCCAAAATTGTAATAACAGGTATGTAAGAAGTGAAGAAAAAAAGTCGACTTGGGGTTGCAGAAATTATGGGACTAATGGGAGAATGACTTAACGCTGACTGTAGGACCGTGGCCGGATTAGTTAGCCTATATGTAGTCTTTCGTTAAGTTTTGTAAGGCCGTTCTTTTTTATGCAGGAAGGAAGGGCCAGGGGCGAATGCCCGCAAAAAACGCCTCTCCCCTGGTCATAGAGGAAAAAAAGAGACCCAAAATCAAGGTCCAAAGTTTCTAGATGCCTGGACAGTAAATGAAAGATTGAAAGTACCGATTAACCCTTTCGTTAGAGAGTTGGACAGAAAAGGAATGAGAATGTGTCGAAAGTCTGGTACTGCGTGCTCTCCTTAAAAGAGAAGGCACGCAGTTAGAGAGTTCAGAAGAGCAGTGTCCGTTATAATAGCGATAGTAAAGAGAGAGTGAGGCAACATTTTGGCGAAGAGAGAGGGATTGAAGACAGTGAGTAAGAGGCGGGGAATTGATGGGACGAAAAGACTGATTCCACCCGGTCAAGTACGGCTGTGTGGGTTGAGCCACCCCATACATGAGAAGCATACTCCATACATGGGGGACAAGACCCTTGTACAGAGATAGCAACTGAGCTGTGGTGAAGAAACTGCGGAGGCGGTACAGCATACCTAACTCTTAGAAGCTGTTTTGGAAAAGGAGGGGCCGGTCAAAAATTACGTAACGCTAGTTTTGCTAAAACTTGACACCCCACCCCCTTATAACGTTCTGTAACAACGCTAGACCAGACACCCCCTATTAGTGGTTACATAACATCTTAGTGGGTGTCTGGTCTAGCGTTACGGAACGTTACAAGGGAGTGGGGATGTCAAGTTTTAGCAAAAATAGCGTTACGTAATTTTTGAACTGTCCCAGAGTCGCCTATATGCGATCTTTCCAGAAAAGATCACGAGAAAAGGGAACGCCAAGAATGTTAAGAGAAGAGGAAGGAGTGAGCTGTGTGTTGTTGAATGTACGGAGATAATCGTGTCACTCGTGTGGAAGATTGTGACGAGTAAACAGATGAAGGAACTGAGTTTTTGATGCATTGAAAGCCACAAGGTTTTCTCTCCTCCAATCAGAGATAGCAGAAAGATGAGAGGTCAGGTGTTCCATAGCCGTCCTCAGTGGCCAAAAGGCGCCATAACAGAGGTTCAGAGGGCGCCGCACCAGGGCCAGATTTTAGAAGTTTTAAAATTTTAAAATTATAAAACCAACAGCCTCGTCACTAAACAGAATGGTGGACGGGAAATTGGCATCCCAGCATATTGTTCCGTAGCCCATTCACAAAATTTCATCCGCCGGTCGGGATCATCTTCGCTTAATTTCTGTAGGATCTGAAGTTTATATGGATGCCATATCTTTGGCTATGATTTAAAATTGAAAAAAATTGGAGACTGAATTTCTTCAAAATTGCACAGAACACAAAGGAAGACTTTACAAAATAGAAACCCCAAATTATTACAAATTTTTTAAGGGGGCTGGGGAGTTATGCCCAAATTTATACCAGAATTGTATGGAAATTTTTAAAGTAAAATTTAAAAAAAATATATATATATATATATATATATATTAGGGTGCCACTTATTTGGGGTGTTTTTCATTTTTTGGGAATTTCTATCAGGACGGGCGCATTTCTGGTGTCATTCCGTCTAAAAACATTGTGTGTAAAATATTTTTGAAATAAAATAATAATTAGAACTGCCTCAACGAGGTCAAAGTTTATACTTTTTGTCGAAAAGTACTCATGGCGTTCTGTTATCATGTCAGTTTTCGTTTCGATAGCTGCTGTAGTTTCTGAGTTGAAAAATGATAACAGACAGACAGACGGACGGTCAGAGTCGTTGGTTTAGTCTTCCGCACTGGTGTACAGAAGACTAAAATGAGGTATTATACAGGGTGTAACACGAGTTTATCCAAATATTGATACAGGCGAAAGAACATGTTATTCTAAGTAGAAAATGGGTTGGGACGAGTTTTGCCAACACTAACAGTGTTTCATTCTCTTTTTCAGTGAGTTCTGAAACGACGTGATGGCTTCGGCAACAAGATCTAAAACAGCAGTCTATCTCCTGGGGACCGTGGACCACAGCATCACAGGAAGCATGCTGCCTACGGGAAAGCAGGCGCTTCAGTACTTTTTCCACCTTCACCTTGACGTCAAGAAGCCGATCAAGGAAGCAGCCGCTGAGACAGTGACCGCAGTCAAGGAATTCTGGGAGCGGTCCCGTATTCCTACGCAGAAAGACCAACGCGCAAGGGACAAGGTTCTCCGAATGTACGAGAAGTGGCGGGCTCTGAACAAGAACTCGAAACTGCGCACTGTGACCCAAATCAGGAACGAGGCCGAGTTCCTCTCATCCCTTGACCGCCTCTTCGACATCGCACACGAACAGGCGATGTCGATGATCACAATCGAAGAGGACAGGGAGTTCCTGACGGGACAAAGGGCCGAGGTGCGGCGCGGCCGCATCTCCTCCACACGTGACATGACGCTGCACACTGAGGAGGAGCGTGCGAGGAGACAGGAAGCGGAAAGGAGCCGCCGGCAAGATGATGAAAGGGCGAACAGAGAGAGCCGAGAAGAACTCGTCGAACTGGCATCGAGCTCCAGCTCAGGTGCAAGCAGCCCGACTCGGTCACCGACACGGCGTCGTCGCCGAGAAGAAGAGGAAGAGCTCTCTCTCCCGGGCCCGTCCACGTCGAATGCAGAAGCATCTACGACCCCTTTACCACCCAAGCGATTCCGCGCGTCGAAAAAGATGATCACCCCTGATCTCTCCGCAGCGATGGATCGGACGAAACTTACCGACCGAGAAGGTGTTTTTTTGCTGTCGGCGGCTGCGAGGAGCTTGGGCCACGACCCTGAGGAGCTGGTCTTGAACCGCGAATCCTCCCGCCGCGACCGAGCAAAGTTCCGTGCTATGGCAGCAGCGGAAATGAAGGCAGCCTTCCATCCTACTGTGCCGCTGACCGTTCACTGGGACGGGAAAATCGTACCAGCGGCTGACGGAGGCCCTGCTGAAGATCGCCTTCCAGTTCTGGTGTCTGGGGAGAACGTCGACAAGCTTCTGGCTGTGCCCAGCCTCCCCGACGGCACCGGCCGCGCCATGGCGGAAGCCGTCCTCTCTGCCCTCGAGGATTGGGACATCAAGGGACGGATCTGTGCCCTCTCTTTTGACACCACCGCCTCAAACACAGGACTCTCAGGAGGAGCTTGCTATATCATTGAGCAGAAACTCGAGAAGACAGTGCTTCATTTGGCTTGCCGCCACCACATCCACGAACTGGTGTGCGAGAAAGGCATTCACGGCGTGCCTCCGGTCCCTCTACTGGTCCTGACATCTCCTGTTCAAACGATTCGCCGCCCAGTGGGACTTCATCGATCAAAACCAAGCGAAGCCCTTCGAGGATGGAACCATGCCGCAGCACCTGAAGGACGCCCGCGACGACCTGCTGATCGAATTCAGCCGCCTCCTCGACGGTCAAATCCACGTGATGACTACAGGGAACTTCTGGAGCTCTCCTGTAATTGTGCTGGGCAATCCGAACAAGCGGGGTGCCCGGTTCGCTCGTCCCAGCGCCTTCCATCGCGCGCGCTGGATGGCAAAAGTCATCTATGCCATCAAACTGTTCCTGTTCCGGGAACAGTTTCAGATGTCGTCAGGCGAAGCGGCTGGGAATCCGGCGATTCACCATCTTCGCCGTGTCCATCTACGTGACGGCCTGGTACAAGCGCCGCTCCCGGCAACGGCCCCAGCCGCGGACCTCGCGCTGCTCAAGGCCCTCGTCTATTATCCGGACTCAGCGGTGGCCAAGGCGACGGCGACAGTCTCGCCAGGCACCTATGGTACTTGAGCGAGCGCCTCGTCACCCTGGCCATCTTCGACGAGGGTATCGACTGGCGACAAAGCGGGAGAGATTAAAAGCGATGGAAGAAGAGGAAGGATCGGAGGATCCCCGCGGCGTATCAATGTGGACCTGTCCACCGCCTCAACGCCACAATACATTGGCCAAGTTCACAACGACTACATCAAAGGAGTTCTTCAAGGTTCTGGACATCAGCACCGCCTTCCTGCTCAAAGGATCCGGAGGAGTGGCGGACGGACCCAGCCTTCATCGCCGCATCCCGCCGAGTCCAGGCCCTTCAAGTTGTCAATGACTTCGCGGAGCGCGGGGTGGCGTTGATGCAGTCTTTCAACCTGGCCCTTACCAAGAGTGAAGACCAAAGGCAGTTCCTCTTACAAGTGGTCGAGAAGCCACCGCTGTGACTTCCCACCGCCCGCAAGTCCACCGTGACCTCTGCAAAGTAGGCAACAATGAGAGGGAGATGGGCGCCCATGATACCCCCCCCCCCCTTGAGGGGCTAATACTCGAGTTGAGGGGGACCTAGAGTTGAAAGTATGAAGTCCAGTTATATGTTTTAGGTCAAGATTAGTAGCTTGAACAAACTAGAAGTGATATTTTATTTGCTAGAGGCATAGAACATCATGATCTAAAATTCTACTTTTCGAGAAAAATACAAACTTTGACCGTATTGAGCAGTTCTAAATATTTTTTATTTCAAAAATATTTTACACACGATATTTTTGGACAAAATGGAACCAGAAACGCGCCCGTCCCGATAAAAATTCAAACTTCGAAAATAAGTGTCACCCTAATATATATATATATATATATATCTACAGGGTGTCCCATAAGTCCGGCATCATAGGAGAAATTCATATTTTTCTATTTCTACAAACCATAATTCATATTTTCTCTTTGTACAGGCCATAATGTCTGTTCAGCAAGGAAGAACGAATCCAGATAATTCTACTCATAGGAAATCGAAGTCAGAGAGAGGCCGCTGCTGAATTTAACAGACTGCATCCAGACCGCGAGCCAATAACACAGTTGTGTTAGCAGACTTGTTGCAAAGTTTAAGGAAACAGGATCCATAGAAGATAAACCACGCAGTGGACCTTCAAGGAGGTCCACTGACGATGATACAGCGACTGCTATCCTGGCTCATTTTAACAGAAGTCCCAATAAGTCTCTTCGGCGATTGTCCGCCGAGACAGGAGTATCGAAAAGTATCATCCATCGCATTCTTCAGGCTCACAAATGGCATCCATATAAACTTCAGATCCTACAGAAATTAAGCGAAGATGATCCCGACCGGTGGATGAAATTTTGTGAATGGGCTACGGAACAATATGCTTGGGATGCCAATTTCCCGTCCACCATTCTGTTTACTGACGAGGCTGTTTTTTATGGAAATGGTGAGGTAAATCGACAGAACACCCGCTACTGGTCTCAAAACAACCCTCACTGGTATACCTCTTCAAAGGAACAAGGTGCATTTCGGGTGATGGTATGGTGTGGCATTTGGAAGGATCGCATCATAGACCCCCTCTTTTTCGATGAACATGCCACTGGAGGCACCTACCTACGTATGCTCAAGGAAAAAGCATTTCCCAGTGTCTTGAACGAAGAAGGAAATTTCCCAACATGGTTCCAGCAAGACGGCGCTCCTGCACATTACAGCACCCAAGTAAGGGAATACCTGTACCAACAATTCCCTGGTCATTGGATAGGACGTCGAGGGCCTGTGGAATGGCCTGCTAGAAACCCGGATCTCACGCCACTAGATTTTTATCTCTGGGGCCACTTGAAAGCGCTAGTATACGCAGAGAAAATTAGGTGTTGAACATTTGCGGCAGCGCATTATTGGGGCATGTAACACCATTACTCCTGACATCATTCACCGTGTGCTTGCTGACTGAGTATCACGTCTGAATTTGTGTATTGAAAACAATGGTGGACATATTGAGCACGTTCTGTAAATAAAAGCTTTTGTTTTGCCCTTTTTAATTATTTTTCCTATGATGCCGGACTTATGGGACACCCTGTATATATATTCACTGTCAAGAATTAAAATTTAATTTTGCATGCTGTGTCAAAAATGCATACTATAGTCTTGCTTGAGTCACAAATTTGATTTTTTTAACCCTTGGCTATATTTATTTATTTTTAAATTAATAAAATAAATATTGCCTATATTTATTTTATTAATAAAGGTATTTTATAAGAAAATACAACTACATTCGATTTTACAGATAAAATTTCAGCATCAAATATTTTTCTTCTTGTTTTTTGGTATTATAAACTGTCAAAATCCAAAATGAAATAATTGGTTGAAACATAGAATCTAGTCCATATGCAATGGATAAAAAGAGAAATAAAAAATCTGGTGCTCAAAACAGAGCTGCTAAGAAACAGCGCACACAGGAAGAAGACTCTCAGGCAAGGAATGCAGGCATTTTTAAATATAACCGAGCCTAGTCAAGTGACACCTGCCACTGAAACACTGTCAGCTGTTACTGTAGCTGAAACACTCAATTCTAGTCAAGTTGTTGAAACAAGCACATCTTTCACTGAAACTAAAACATTGCAGTCTAGTCATAGTGATGACTGTGATGAGATAGATCACATCACTGTTGCCAAAAAACTTCAGTCTGGTCAGTTTGCTGAGTCAGCCACATCTGTCACTGTCACTGAAAATAGCAGGTAATTGTAAGCACAAAAGTTTCTAAAAATCAATTTATAAAATTCTAATGAATAACAGTCTCTTGTTATTTTTTCCTTAACTATGAAATATGTATATTAACCATTCCAGCTCTGATGACAAAGAAAAACAACATGCAGTACATGCACCGAGTTGTGTACCTAATCAACCAGAGTCGATCAAGTCTAGTCAAGAAGCTGTTGATACAACAGATGAATCTATTTTCAAATCTGACAAAATTGATCGTGCAGCACTAATAAATTCTAAGCACAGGTGATTTTATTTTTATCGTTCACTAATATCAAAATATAATTCCTAAAAATTATAATGTGCATAAATAAAAGTTATTTCTGCTATTTAAGTTCTACCTATCTTAGCCATAAAATAAATAAAGGCAATTTATTTTCTCTCAATCTCGGGTATAGTGCTGATGTAAAACGACACGTGCTGAGCTGTGGACCTAATCAACTAGATGATAAGTACCTTTCAAAAAGAGGAAATGTCATTGATGGTCGCAAACGTCATTGTTCACATGGTGTTTTTCACAACACCAACAAGCTAGTTCGCCATTGGTTGTCCTCTTCTGAGACAAAAGATGCGCTTTTTTGTATCACATGTATACTCTTTACTGATAACAGTCTGTGAGGAGAAAATGAACGGTCTAAACAAGGAAATTCATTTACAAATGCTCGTTTTTCTGATTGGAAGCACCAATGGTAAGGAGTAAGGAAACATGAAACTTCAAATAGTCATAGAATGGCTGTTGTTGCCAGATTGATGTTTCTGAGACAGCGTTCAATCTCCAATGCATTGTTGAAGCAAAGTGAGTCTGAGGAGAATTTGAGAAAAGTTGCAGTTATAAAGAACAGGACGTTTGTGCATAGAGTTGTTAACGCTATACATTACCTTGGTATACAATCTTTGGTATTCAGAGGTCATAGAGAATCATTGGACTCAGATGAGAACAGAGGAAATTTTTTGGAATTGCTTGATTTTCTTGCTGTGTATGATTCAAGTACTAGAGAGCAGATAGAAAAGGTTCTTCATCAACAGCAGGAAACTGAGAATCAGGGCCGTGGTTTCAAGCTAACTTTTTTGAGTAATGATACTCAAAGGAAGATAATTGATATAATTGGAGAAGAAATAACAATCGAAATTGTAAAGAAAATAAAAAAGCTGTTGCATGGTCCATCATTGTTGACACATCTCCTGATGTATCATATCAAGAACACGTTAGTATTGGTGTTCGTGTTGCTGTGGATGGTGGTGTTTGTGAGCATTTGCTGTGCCTACAACATGCTTCAAATACTACATCAGAAATGCTTCTGAGTTTGGTAAAGTCTGCTTTTTCTGACCGTAATGTTGACTGTTATGAGACTCTTGTTGCCCAGTCATATGATGGTGCTGCGAACATGAGTGGGTGCTATGGCGGATTACAGGCACTAATCAGACGCGATATCGGTGAGTAAGTTATAATGTTCACTGCAATGCACACATCCTCAATTTGGTACTTTCAGATGTTTCGTCAGCGTCTGTTGATGTTGTTACTCTTTTTGGAACACTGGAGACATTATATGTTATGTTTACACAATCTAATCGCATACATTCACTTTTTGAAGATACACAAAAGGAATCAGGTTTGGAAGTTAAAACATTGAAGAGACTGAACACAGTACGCTGGATGGCTCGTGAATTTTTTCTAGATGTATTAATATCTAGATACACATCAATATGTGAAAGTTGAAACCTTGAATGAGATCACCACATCTCGAGAGTTTAGTCAGAAACAGCGTTTGGAAGCAGCTGATCTACTTCACATTGTTCAGAGTCGAGCATATCTGGCAACAGCTTGACTGTTTCATAAAATATTCATGATAACAGGCCCACTCAGTCACTATCTACAGACAGTCAATGTGGATGTTGTCAGAGCACTTGATATGGTCTCAGCTTCGATGCAACAGCTACAGAAGATTCGCGATGACCCAGCTACTGTTATTGCTGCTGTCGAAGAAATCGACGATAAAGTACAGTGGCCAGTCATACATGCATGTAAAAAGAAGAGACAGATCAATGAGAATGATACTGAAATCACTGAAAATAGTCAGGCAAAATGGACACATGAAATATTTTATACTGTTCTAGACAAAATAACTCGGCAATAAACGATCGATTTTTTTGCAAATCGAAGTGTACTAAAATCAACACAAAAATTTTGTCCAACAAGTTTCTCTAATATTGGTGCTCAAATTTCTACATTGGAGAGTGAGATCGATGAATTTTGCAGTAATTACAGCATCAATAGTCACGAATGTGCCTTGAAGCTCTATAGTATGGAAAACTGATGAGTGGGTAGTTGGGAGGTAACGAAAATGGTTCACTGAGTAGGTAGGTAGTTAATCTAACAATTATTAAATTCCTTTTATGTCAATAACTGGGTGGATGAAACCAATTGGTTGCTCACCAGAGTTATTCTCCACACTAGTATTTATATACTGTGTGGGAGGAGCGTGCTCGGTAATGGAGATACATTACCGCTCAACCAACCGAGGAATAAGCCAAGACAACGCTGGTGCAAGAAGCCCGCGAAGAGGAGAACAAAGGGAGAACGAAAACGAAGAACGGGGCGAGAAGACGTACCAGCAAGTACGCTCTCGACAATTACACAACCGGAGAAGGGAGAGACTCCAATAACTAAAAGTAAGTGACTAATTGAGTTTTTACACCAGTAAGTTAATCACATTAAATTAAGCTGGGTCAGACAAGTTAGGCCTACATTGTGGCCTAAGACCCAGCATCAACTCATAGCTTAACAAAGTGAAGGTAGATGTCCTAACCTAATCTTGTGAGGAATCCTACTGTGGACCTCAATTTATCTGCCCGCTCTGGACCATTTCCGGAATCTCTAGGCTAGACTTGATCTACTCTATAGTTAGACTGGAGATATAAGGGGTGGGTTAATTGTGGACCAATTCATACAGAGCATTTTTCGCATTGGTGGTCCGTGTGTGGGGAATTTACAAACCTTAACCTTACTTAACAAAAATTGCAGAATTAGGCTAAATGGTCTAGCCTAAGCCTAAGCTAATCAAGCCTAATTAGGTCTACAACCTAGGGCCTAACTAGGAAACATTTACATTTAAGGAGTCTCATTCTCTTATAAGCTTAGACCTGAGTGACATAAGTACTTGGGGGGATTAAACCAAATTTAAACTCGACTGTTTTGTCTGTGCTCTCTCTTCTCTGGTAATTTCTTCTTGTCCTCTATTTCATTACGATCCCCAGTTAAACAATTTTGACAGACATGGACAGTGCGGAATTGAAAAAGTTAAAAAAGAAAAGGGGGGCAAAGTTGGGAGCTGTTACAAAGGCTGTGAACACTTTTAACAATATTACACAACCAGGTAAGGAAAATTTAGAGAGTGTAATTATTAAATTGGAAATTAAAAAGAAGGAAATAATAGCCATTAATGAGAGTATTTCAGAGTTAGTTGAATCCGAAATGGCTGAAGAACAATTGATAGACCTTTACGCTGATGATGATGATCAGGTAAGCTCAATTGAACAGCAAATAAGGAGACTACGGTCTCGTTTGACTGACTTAACACCAAAAAAACCTAATTCTGATTTTAATCAAAGTAGGGCTAACCTTCAACAAAATTTAAGTGGCATGCTAAATCCTGAGTCACAAGAATTGAGGGCTCAGTTACCCATTTTGCTAGTACCAACATTTGAAGGGGACACGGTACAATTCCCATCTTTCATTGACAAATTTGAGAATTTAATAGGTAATAAACCTTATATTTCAACTGTTGAAAAGTTTAGTTACTTAACTAGTTCCCTTAAAGGCCCAGCCTATAACCTAATAGCCTATTTACCAGCCGTAGGGGATTCATATGAAGTAGCTATTGATCTTTTAACACGTAATTACATTAATAAAGATTTGATTGTATATGAATTATCTCAACAAATTTTTGAATTTGCACCCATAAAAGATAACCATAGTGATATGGAAATTTTTTATACAAAATTAGAAGCTATTATAGGACAACTGGTTAGCAATGAGATAGATATTAAAACTTCATCTTGGATTATACAAAGCATAGTACTTAGGTGCCTTCCTTCGAGGGTTAAAGATATTTTAATTCTAAAGACGGGAGAAAATTATCCTAATTTAGAACAAATAAGAAAACACTTCCCCAATATCCTAACTAATTACAAATTGAGAGATTTTCCAACACATAAGACCCAGACTATGGATAAACCAAAGACTGTTCCCAGAGACCAACTAACTACAGCCAAACAGACAAAACTTGATAATGTAGAATCAAATGTGACCAACTATAATACACGAACACCTACATTACAGAGCTTTAATGTAACTGCTGCCTCAACTTACACACCATATTGCAAATTTTGTGCAAGTAATGAACACAGTAGTACTGGGTGTGACAAATATTCAGACTTTAACCAAAGGGCTAAAAGATGTGAACAGTTGAACCTGTGTAAAAAGTGTACTGGCCAGGGACATTATAAGAAAGACTGTAAATCTAGGTTAAGATTCAAGTGTAAGTTTTGTAAAAGTTTACGACATGTCTCATCAATGTGTGATTCACCAAAGTGTCCAAACAATAGTACTCAAACTCAAAAGATACCTCCCCCAAACAAAGGTAATCAAGAAAATGCCACTTTCATGGGACATTCTGCTTGTTCAAACAATGTAACAAGAAACACTGAGATTCTTTTACCAACTATTACTTTGGACTTAGTGAATAGTGAGGGTAGTACCACTCCAGTGAGATGTCTTATAGACTGTTGTTCTCAACAAACATTTGTTTCAAAAAATGTAGTTAATAAATTGGGTTTGACACCAAACCCGAATGAACAAAACCTCAATATTGCATCCTTTGTTAAGGATAACTCGGACAAAAATAGCTATAAGACAATTGACCTGGAACTACATTTAGAAAGTAAATTCAAGAAAATTGAAGCAGTTATTATTTCTAAAGTAGGACAAAACAAACTGGTTATACCCAAACTAGAACAAACCATAAATCATTTGGGAAAACACTACAAAATAGCTGATAGACATATCACTAACAACACAGTAGCTAACATTGAAATGCTAATAGGGGCAGATTATATTAATCTTATTCATAAGGGCATAGTAGAGATAGGTAATGGTATAGCTATTCAGACTCCATCAGGGATAGCCCCTTTGGGTGACCTATCAGAATACAACCTAGACCTAAACCAAAACAGCTCATGACCAACAAATACTATGTGCCTCAACTCAGTCCTACATAACACCTGTAAGAATAGCAACACTTTGAATAATATTATCTCAACTGAGAACATTAATTCATCATTATCAAATGAAACTTTGGATGAGGCAATTCAAACTTTATGGTTGCTAGAATCTGTGGGTATACATGACACAAATCAAACTTCAGAAGATCAGTTAATGGTAGAAAGATTTGAAGACACCATTCAGTGCAAAGACAATAGTTATTTTATTGAGTTACCTTGGAAAATAAATTGTCCAACTTTAAGAGACAATCTCAAAGTAGCTAAAGGACATTTATATAAAGTAATGAAAAAACTCAAACAAGATAATAATGTAAAAATATATAATAATGTCTTCAAAGAACAGCTACAGAAAGGCTTCATTGAAGAAGTAACAAATAACCCTTTTAAAAAAGATGGTTGTCATTATTTAACCCACAGGGGGGTTTATCGACAAGATGCCCCAACAACAAAACTCAGAGTAGTATATAACTGTAGCCTCAAAGACAGTGATAAACACAGTTTGAATGATTGCTTGATTGAGGGTCCTAATCTCATTTCTGACCTTGTGAAGATCTTACTGAGGTTCAGGTTAGACAAATATGCTGTACAAAGTGACATTTCAAAGGCATTTTTGAGAATAAATCTTAAAAATGAATATGATAAGAACCAACTTTGGTTCTTATGGTTCAAGGATCCATTTGATTTGAATAAAGGGTTCATAACCTATAGATTTAATGTTGTGTTGTTTGGAGCCAATTGCTCACCTAGCCTATTAGCATTGACAATTAGACATCATTTAAACCAGTTTAATAACTCTCTAACATTGAACTTCCTTAAGGAACATTTTTACGTAGACAATCTAATAGGCTCAACGACAACAAAAGCTGAATTATCTGAAGTCTATGAACACTCTCAAAACATTATGCAACAAGGTAACTTTGAACTTAGAGAGTGGATTTCAAATGATGAGGATTTAAACAAAAAGATTTTAAAGGATAATAATGGTCTTACTGAGCCATCAGACAGAGTTAAAACTTTAGGTATGAACTGGTATTTGGATGCAACTTCTAACAGTCATGATTCAATCTGTACTAAAGGTTTTAAACTTGATGAGGAAGCAAATACTAAAAGACAAATATTATCAGAGGCTTCCAAAATTTTTGATCCCATGGGTCTATTCCTGCCTTCAACAATAAAATCAAAGATTCTCCTCCAAGAAATTTGGAAGACAAATGTTGGGTGGGATGATCCAATAACAAATGAAAATCAAAAATCTTGGAAGAAGTTAGCTACTGATTTAACCAAAGTGCAGAACATTAAAATTCAAAGGTGCTGTGGGTTTAGGGATAAGCCCCAGAGACTTCATGTGTTTGCTGATGCAAGCACACAAGCTTATGGGTGCTGTGCGTATCTTGTAAGCCCTACAGAAAGTCATCTAATTTATGCAAAAGGGAAAGTTGCACCTCTCAAACCTACCCGAACCATACCTCAATTGGAACTTTTGGCTGCTACATTAGCCATTAAAACCATTTCATTGCTTAAGGATGCTTACTATGATGTGTTTTTAACTCATATCCACGTCTGGCTTGACAGTCAGATTTGTCTTGCCTGGATACGGAATGATAGCATTAATAGTAAGAATATCTTTGTAAGAAATAGGCTAAAAGAAATAGCTGACGCTAATGAAAGCCTACAAGTAAACTTTCACTATGTTCCAACTAAACAGAATCCAGCAGACTTTCTGACCAGAGGTTTATCCTACAAGTTGTTGAAGTCAAACAAAACTTGGTTTATGGGACCTAAGTGGCTCTGTAATACAGACCAATGGCCTGTGGAACAAGTTAACTTGACATTAAATTTAATCTTTTCAAATGAAAAGGTTGAACCAATCACTAATTATGAACAGTATTCTGATTTCAACAAACTTGTCAGGGTGACAGCCTACTGTTTGAGGTTTGCTCACAACTGTTTAGCTACAATTAACAAACAGCTAAATAAAAACAATCATAATTATACAGAAGTTGCAACCCAATACTGGATAGGCCAAGCACAACAAAAAGAGTACAATAAAGAGTTAGAATTCTTAACTAATGGGAAACAAACAAAAGAACCTGTACCATCAGTAGTTGTGGATCTAAACTTGTTCAGAGATGAGGAAGGCCTTCTAAGGTGTAAAGGGAGATTAGACAAATCAAAACTGTCATACAAAAGCAAAAATCCAATCCTTTTACCTAGATTTAGCTATTTGACAACATTAATCATCAGAAAAACACACAATGATGTATATCATATGGGGGTACCACAGACACTAACTACATTAAGAAAAACTTATTGGATACCCAAGGGAAGGATCACTGTTAAAACAGTCCTGAGTGAGTGTGTCACATGTAGGCGTATTCATGCTAGGCCCTATAGGAAACCAAATCCTCCTGCTTTGCCAGAGGAGAGAGTTACTCTCAACAGACCCTTTGAGACTGTAGGCATTGACTATACAGGAGCATTGACTGTAGGGGTGGGTGACACTGAACAAAAAATGTACATTGTACTGTTTACATGTGCTGCCTCACGAGCTGTTTATTTGGATGTTGTGGAGGACCTTACAGCAGAATCTTTTGTTGCTGTCTTTAAGAGATTCTGTGCACGACATTCAGTACCAAAGACAGTTTGGACTGACAATGCTACATATTTCAAAGCTGGTGACAAGTCATCCACGACTTGTTAAGCAATGAAATCACACAATTATATATACAAAATTCAAACATAAAGTGGAAGTATATTCCGGTTGCCTCTCCTTGGTATGGTTCTATCTGGGAGAGGAATATACAAACAGTAAAGAATTGCTTGAAGAAAGCAATTGGCAAAAAACAGATACACTTATTTGGGTTACTCACTCTCCTGGCTGAGATTGAGAACATCATTAACAATAGACCACTCACTTATGTGAGTGACAACATTAATGACCCAGAACCATTAACTCCAAATCATTTGATTCGGGAGAACAAGTTAGTCTCCTGCCGGACTACAATATAGACTCTTCAGAAGACCCAAACTGGACTCAACGACATGATGAGCTCCAGACTAAGTTACAACATTTAACTAGAGTTAAAGCTCATTTCATTAAACAGTGGAAAACTGAGTACTTGATGGGTCTAAGGGAGAGGCATAAACAAATGACTAAGAAGGATTGGTCTGACACAATTAAGGTAGGGGACCTTGTTCTCATACATGACAGTACTCCAAGACAATACTGGCCTCTGGCTAGAGTTTCAGAACTCAGACCAGGGGCAGACGGGGTAACAAGAGTGGTCAAATTAAGGACTTCAACGGGTGACACAACAAGAGACATTTCTCTTTTGTACCCTTTAGAGTCTGGACCCAAAACAATGGACTTTGGAGAACCTTCTCCACTGACAGTAACAACTGGAGACACTGAACTTCCAGTAACTATTCCTTTGACAGTAGGAGTGGTAACGCATCCTACTACAACATTGACAGACACAAGACCTCAGCGACAAACAGCATTAAAGGCGCGACTATTTTTACAAAAAAAAATAGATGCTGGGGAATTGTAATGTTATCTTCTAACTTTCATTTTTTCTTTTCTTATGGTAAAGACCATAGACAGTTTCATCCTATGGATGTATATTTTCTCTTCTAATTAAATGCTACACCTTCTCCATGAGAAGGTGAGGATAGGCACTGTTAATCAGATTAACAGGCATTTACAGTTAAATAGTTAGCTAGTCTACACTCAGACAAAAATTGGTGACAATGACACCAAAATTTTTATCTCCCGGGGCCCCCAGTATATGGAAAACTGATGAGTGGGTAGTTGGGAGGTAACGAAAATGGTTCACTGAGTAGGTAGGTAGTTAATCTAACAATTATTAAATTCCTTTTATGTCAATAACTGGGTGGATGAAACCAATTGGTTGCTCACCAGAGTTATTCTCCACACTAGTATTTATATACTGTGTGGGAGGAGCGTGCTCGGTAATGGAGATACATTACCGCTCAACCAACCGAGGAATAAACCAAGACAACGCTGGTGCAAGAAGCCCCGCGAAGAGGAGAACAAAGGGAGAACGAAAACGAAGAACGGGGCGAGAAGACGTACCAGCAAGTACGCTCTCGACAATTACACAACCGGAGAAGGGAGAGACTCCAATAACTAAAAGTAAGTGACTAATTGAGTTTTTACACCAGTAAGTTAATCACATTAAATTAAGCTGGGTCAGACAAGTTAGGCCTACATTGTGGTCTAAGACCCAGCATCAACTCATAGCTTAACAAAGGTGAAGGTAGATTGCCCTAACCTAATCTTGTGAGGAATCCTACTGTGGACCTCAATTTATCTGCCCGCTCTGGACCATTTCCGGAATCTCTAGGCTGACCCCTCTAGGCTAGACTTGATCTACTCTATAGTTAGACTGGAGATATAAGGGGTGGGTTAATTGTGGACCAATTCATACAGAGCATTTTTCGCAATAGCTTCAGTTCCGTTTTCCCTTTATTATCGAACACAAAAAACGATTTACAGCGCCTACACTGTACTCAATCATGATACGGGTCTTACTGAAGCCTATCCAACTCTTTCAAAAGCATATGGCATATTAGTGGCAATTCCCGCTACATCACTAACGGCTGAGAGATCCTTTTCAGCATTGAAGTGAATCAAAACGCGCATAAGGAATTCCATGTCACAGGAGATGCTGCTGGGTACAATGCTGATGTCAGTCGAACGAAATATAGCAAAGAAACTAGACACAGACCGGCTAATTGTTCGATTTGGTCAATCATCTAAATTTCTCTCGAAAGCCCTAATTATGTAGTAGAGACGTTAAGTATTTATTTTCACATACGTGACACACACGTGCTGTGCTTTCTATTGTTTTAAAACGTTTTGTGCTTTCTATTGTTGTAAGAAGTTTGTAATAATATTTTCTGCATACAAACAACCTATATTTCTATAAATTTATTAACCGAAAAAATCTAACAGTTTGGTCCTGTTTATAACGTTCAAAACGAAAAATGTAAACAAATACGTCTCAGTCTCAAAACGGTCAAAAAATGCTGAAATTAAAAATTTTGAATAATTTCAAGAGGGTGCCAAAATGCTGTCTGGCCCTACCAGCAATGAGAGCCCCACCACCCAACTGGCCGTCCTACGCGAATCATGGAGGGACTGTTGAGAGGGACGCTTTGGGAAGAGGGTGGAGAAGTGAAGGGTGGAATCATCGGCATAGGTGTGAATAGGACAGGAAGTGCGAATAAAAGATCATAAATAAATAAAGGGAAAAGAGTGGGTGACAGGACAGAACCCTGAGGAACACCACTGATGAGAGCTTTAGGAGAAGAACAGCGGCCATCTACAACCACAGTTATAGATCGGTCAGAAAGAAATTAGAGATGAAGACACAGATAGAAGGATGGAAACCGAAGGAGGGCAATTTGGAAATAAAGATTTGTGCCAGACTCTATCAAACGTTTTCGATATGTCGAGCGCAATAGCAAAAGTTTCGTGAAAATCCCGAAAGGAAGATGACCAAGAGTCGGAGCTATATGCGAGAAGATCGCCAGTTGAGTTTCCCTTGCGGAACCCATACTGACGATCTGAAAGAAGATTTTGAGAAGAGGGGTGTTTAAGAATCTTCCTATTAAGGATAGATTAAAAACTTTAGAAAGAAAAGAAATCAGAGCAATTGGATGATAGTTGGAGGGTTGAGAGCGGTCACCCTTCTTTGGGACAGGCTGAATGAAAGCGAACTTCCAGCAGGAAGAAAAA
This sequence comes from Bathynomus jamesi, assembly GCA_023014485.1. Lineage (NCBI taxonomy): Eukaryota > Metazoa > Arthropoda > Malacostraca > Isopoda > Cirolanidae > Bathynomus > Bathynomus jamesi. The sequence goes on along the minus strand of JAJOZX010006799.1, from coordinate 113,612 downwards.
GTACCAGATAAGAGACAAAGACGAAAGAGTTTGCCAAGCTTGGCAGGGTGTCAGCACTGAAGCACAGTTCTTGAGAACAACAGGAGGAACACCATCACGGCCATATGCCTTCCTAGAGTTGAGCCCAGGTAGGGCAGAAAGAACATCTTTGGAAGAGATTCTAATTTCAGACATAATATAGTCAGAGGGAGGAGGAGATGAAGGAACATCACCGGAATCGTCCAGAGTTGAGTTGAAAGCGAAAGTTCTTCTCAGGAGAAGAGACGGCAACTGAGCCGTCGGAATAGAAAAGAGGAGGGAATAAAGAGGAAGTAAAGTTGTCAAAGAGGTGCTTCACTAGATGCCAGAAAGAGCGAGTAGTTGTTTTGTCGACTGAAGGAATTTTTGGCGAGTCGAAGAACAAATTTTGTACGATTTCGGGCAGAAATATAAGCTGAGTGAGAGTCAAGAGTTGGATGGCGATGGTATCTTCTGAAAGACTCCTCTTTGTTGCGAATAGCATTAGAACAAGTAAAGTTAAACCAAGGTTTTTTTAGGAATAGAATATGGAATATACGTCTCCATGCCCGAGAAAATCGCCTCCGTGATGTGCTCAGCACACTCGGAAGGGCCCCAGCCAAATAAGCGGTAATCATTCCATGGGAAATCACAGAAGTACTGCCTAAGGGCACCCCAATCAGCGGCACCAAAGTGCCAAAGGTGCCTCTACTTGGGAAGATCCAAAGATCGGATTGGAGCGATAGTTCAGGAAGCAGATAGTTCAGAAAACAGATTGTGGTCAGAGGAGCCCAACGGAGAACAAAGTTTGACAGAGTAAGAAGGATGAGAGGTAGGAAATAAATCCAGAATGTTGGGCCTATCTCCAAGGCGATCGGGGATACGAGTAGTCTGCTGTACAATCTGCTCTTGGTCATTCAAGATAGAAAAATTGTAAACTAGCTCACCAGGGATGTTAGTGAAATGGAAGGAAAGCCAAAGGTGGTGGTGGTGGTGAACATTGAAATCACTGAAAATGGAGATTTCAGCAAAAGGAGAGTAGGATAGAATGTATTTCACTTTGAAAGTGAGGTAGTCGCAGAATTTTGGATAGTCACTAGAATTTGGAGAAAGGTAGACAGCGCAGATGTGTTTAGTTTGAGATTGGTATGCAAGTCGTAGACAGAGGGTGTAGAATTCGGAGAATTCAAGTTCTGAAATACGAGAGCAAGTTAGGTCATTGCCAGTGCTGGGATTAACGGCGTTAATTAGCACCACTATCTTTTTATGCTAATTTTCAAAATTGTTAGCGAAACAGGTAGCGGCGCTAAGTTTTTAGAGAAAGTCAGTCGCTAATTTTTCAAAACCATTTGTACTAAAATTTGGTTTGCCGACTGCATTCTCCATCATAAAGGACTGAGGCAGACTAACTGCAAGTTGATCATGACATCAGCATGTAGAGGTTGTAACCTGTAATGTGTTGGACAGAGTCTGTATATTCACTGCTCTTGTTGTAGCAAAACATGTTGCTTGTTACGGACGGAAGGCAGAACATATATAAATTAGGGTGGTTTCAGAAAAAATTAGCGACAAAATTAACGTTAGCGGCGCTAACTATTCAAATGCTGAGCGTTATCGTTAGCGGCGCTAAATTTTATGGTTGTTAGCGTTCGCGGCGCTAATTTTAGGAGTCAGCGGGCACAGCACTGGTCATTGTGTACAGATACGCAACATCCACCTTTGGGGTGAAATTGAGTATAGAGAAAGCAGGAGGGTACAGAAAAAGGGTTGCTGTCAGTCGTCCCTGACAGATGGGTTTCAATGAGGAAGAGAAGGTGAGGTTTAGAGGAGGAGAGGTGGTGTTCAACAGGTTAAAATTCTGAGGAAAGGCCATGAATGCTGCATAAGTTTATGAAAAGTGAATCAGGCAGAAGCTCAGAACATCTCGAATAAGCAGTAGCAGAACCAGCCCCGCTGCCCGGGTCTGCGTCCCCGGTATCGGCAGCGGGGGAACCAGAAGTGGGGACATTTATGGTCCCCTCCCCAGGGGATTCCAAGGCTCTTGAAGTTGTTGCCATTTTTTTTTAATTTGGAAAGGTACTGCAAGTAGTGTGTAAGATGCATGTATGTGTAGTGAAGAATAGGGAGAGAAGTGTATGTTTGAAAGCATGCTGGATTGCTCACAGGATAGATGAGACACGGGAAAAATATCGACTAAGGAGGACAGTGACAGGAGAAACGGGAATTTCAGCACTTCCTGTCTTCTGCCTGATCCCCCCCCCCCCCCCCCCCCCCCCCCCCCCCCCCCCCCCCCCCCCCCCCCGAGTACTTCCCTGGTCGATTGGTGTCAAAAGTAAGTTGTCCAAAAAGTTCTAGGGTGGAGGAACAAGCCTGACCGTCAGAATGAAGAATTCGAGTGGTTGGTAAATACATATTATATTTTTGTCACAGAGTTAAACTCAGATTGTAAAAATGAATGCAAGGACATATGTCGCGAAATAAATTTTGAATGGCAAAATCTTTGTTTACATTTCATTAATTCCCTCCCCGCCACTAAAAATAAATAAATAAAGTAAATACATTTCTTGTCATGTGTTTACATAAAACTTTCACCGAATAAATTTATTAAAAAAATTAAGATAAATATCTATGTATAGAGAAAAGGCAATTTTAATATGTAATTTGATTTGATAATAAAGCTTAATGATACGATTCTCAGTCTTCACATATACTTTAGGCTCGAGTCTCACGCCTCACGAGCATCTTGAATATATGCACATTTTCAGCTGTTATTGTTGTATATATGCCAGGTATAATATTTTCTCGTTTGTAATTTCAGGTGTCCTTGAGATGTATATTTCATTTGTTTTGGAAAGTTCAATTGTTTCTTCGGCTGAAGTAGTACTTTATGAAGGTCTAAAAATCTCTTGTTACAGTGGTAAAGATTCATTTGAACTTGATTAAGCTTAGCATTAGTGTATTTTAAATGCCTAATACTCAGCATGATATTTTTACAAAATACTTTCGTTATTATATATTATATGCGGCATGAATTGTAGTTATTTTTAGCTGTTCACCTTGTTCAAATCCGAAGTTTAGGTTTGTGGTATAAATTACATAGTTTTTACTGAATCAAAACTTTCATCACTCGAAGACGATTCCAAAAATTTATCATACATTCTTAATCCATAATGGGTTTGGTTCTGGGCCTACGTTGAAATATAAAACTAAGGTTCAGATTTTTCTGGAAACTGATGATACTCAATTTGAATATCTTGTTTAGGACTTAGAGCCTTTAACTTTTAATTTTAGCCCATACATAGTAATTCAGAAACAGAAATAAGTTCATGAATTTTTTTATCTAGATTTTAAATTCTAAGTTGACTTTGTTTCTACGTTTCTATGATCTAATTGAGAACTTTGTCAATTCGAGATTCCTTCATAGATATCAAACGCACGTGATCAGCCAAGGATTCATATTGCTATTTAAAAAGATTGAACAGACGCTTTTGATGGTCCTACAAATCTAAAATTGAGTTCATATAACTGTCAATGATAGCAAACCACTTCTTTCCTTCAGGTTAATATTTTTCTACTCTAAATTACTTGGTTATATAACGGTTAAACTTATTAAATAAAGGAAAACATGCCCTAAGGTAATGCTGGCTAAAATCAAGAATTTTGTCAATCATGGATACTGAAATAGTTTTGCTCATCTTCTCTTGAATTTCAGAATATCTTTACTATCCATTGCCGTTAAGATTGTCTAGCCATTATTCTAGTTAACTCTGATAGTGCTAACTTTCATCCTAAATGCTGGCTTTGCATTAACCAAAGTCCAAGATGTCTAAATCAGAGGATTTCTGAGGCATGATATACTCCATTTATCAGAATTTATAGAATAAAAGTATGCTTTGATCAAACAAAATAATAAAGTCAAGAAAATGTAAACATAAAATCAATATAGATATGGACGCAAGAGTAGCAGAATCATATATAAAATTCTATTTTAAATAAATACATTAACAGTGTTCTGAATTTGGACTGATTTAATAAAAAAAAAAAATAAATGTACGCATTGTATATATACTGTATGTATTTTAGCGAAGTAACATTGGACTAAGGGTATAAAAATATTTTTTTTCCTCCGACTGGTCAGCCTTTGAAAGAAATGAAATATAGTCCCTGTGATTGGACGATTCATAACACCTCTAATCCAACATAGTCTGAATACAAGTCAGCGAAAGACGTACAGGCACCGTTTCCGTGGGCGGAGACGTCTGTGAAATTAGCAAACATTTTCAAACACCATTCTGTTAGTATTATGTAAAAATATATATACAATGGTGTTGTTGTTGTTGTTGTTGTTTAGCCGATCAGCCCACCCTGATCGAGCAAGCCGGCGGCACGCAGGTAACCGATCGCCCTCTCCGGAGTGGACCAGAGGTTCAGCGCACTAGTGATGTTGTGTTGTGTTCGTTGTTGTGCTAGAGCGGTACAGTCCGTCATAATGTGTTCAATTGTTTGTGGTGTGTCTTGGCACAGGTGGCAGGTGTCGTCTATGGAGTTGTCTAGTCTGTGTTTATATGTCCGTAAGTTTGGGTGATGTCCACATCGGAATCGTGCTAAGTTAACTCGATCCGATCTGCTCAGGCTGATCTCTGACCTGTTAATGGGTGGCGGCTTCGCACCTAGGACCGCATTCGGACCGAGTCGTGTCAGTGCTTTGTGGGTTAGATGTGTGTGTATGTGTTTTCTGTACTGTGTGATGTCTGTGGGGCGTGGTATGGAATGGAGTATTTCGTTATATCATCTCTCTGGTGTTACCTTAATGGTGCGAGGTGTTGGTGCATGATTGTACATGTAGTGGCAAGGGTGTTGTGGGTTAGTTGTCGCTGCTGCCATGAATTGTGTTCCCCTCATGTCTAAATGTTCCCTAACTTTTAGTATTTTTGTTTCTGTGTGCAGGTGTTCTATTGGTGTTGTTTGAGTGCATCCTGTAATGATACGAAGTGCGTTGTTTTGTATTGTTTGTAAGGTGTTTATGTGTGTGTTGAGATAATGGGTGCCCAGCATGGGCTAGCATAGTCCATAACTGAGCGAATATATTGTTTGTATATGAGTGATGTTGTTTCCTGCTGGTGTCCAAAGTTTGTGCCTGTTAGTACCCTAAGCGTGTTAAGTCTTGACGTACATTTGGTTTTAATGTCCTGAATGTGGTTTGCAAAAGATAATGATGTGTTGTATGTGACACCAAGTATTTTGGTTCTGTGAGTGTGTGGAATGTTGATGTTGTTTAGTGTAAGCTGTGGAATTACCTAGTGTTCTTTTGTGTTGCTTGTAAGCAAGGTGATGGTTGATTTTGTGGGCGCTACTTTGAGTCTATTGTGTGTGAGCCAGTCTTGTATACTGTTTATGTATGTTTGTAGGTTATTTGTAGCGGTGTCGATGTTGTTGTGGGTGGATGTTAGAGTGATATCATCTGCATATGATGATAAGGTAAGCTTGTTATCTATGGGTGTTGGAATGTCATGCATGTATAAGTTGAAGAGTGTTGGTGAGAGAACAGAGCCTTGAGGGACACCGTTCGGAAAAAGCTTGTTTTTGGATGACTTGCCATTAAATGTGACATGTGAGTATCTTCCTGAGAGATAGTTGCTCAGCCACCTTTTGGTGTTATTGTGCATGTTTGTGTTGAGTATTTTGTTTATGAGAGGGAAGCGTGGGATAGCATCAAATGCTTTACTAATGTCTATTGTTGCTAATAGTGTACGTTGAGCTGGTCTTCTGGAGTTGATGCCATCCATGATGTGCTGCGTGAGGTTAGTGAGTAATGTCGTGGTTGAGTGGTGAGGTCTGAATCCATGTTGAGTAGGCGATAGTGGTATGTGTGGGTTGGTGATTTGTAAGATTAGTCTTTCTGTTACTTTGGAAGGTGTGCATAGTAAAGTAATGGGTCTATAGGAAGCTGGTTCTGTTGGATTTTTGTTTGGTTTGAGTAGTGTAATAATTTTACCTTGTTTCCATATGTCAGGAATAATACAGTGTTGGTATGAATATGTGCTGATATTTGTGAGAGCTAATATTCCTTGTGGGCCCAAGTGTTTAAGATGTATGTTAGATATGTTGTCTGGTCCAGTTGCCTTCGAATTCTTAATGTTTTTGATGATCTTGGTGGTCTGGTCTGTATTGAAGGGTGCAATGGTCATGTCGAGTCTGTAGGTTTTCTTGTGTCTGGCTGTTTGTCTGTCTGCATGTTTCTGGTTGTTGTCTCTGTTTAAGTGACTTATCTTTGCGTAGTGATTAACTAGAATGTTAGCTTGTTGTGTGTATGTTGGGATATTATTTTGGCTGCGACAGATAGCCGCGTGTGAGGTGTGAATGCCGCTGTTAGAGTGGGTAATGCTGTTTATAGTCTTGTATAGCCTGTATGTATCTGTGGAGTGGTTTAGTGTTGTTATGAATTCCCTGAATGTTTCTGTTTGTTTTTCTTTGAGTTTGTTGTTTATTTCTGTGTTGAGCTGTTGTATCTGCTGTTTTATGGCTTCTGTGTGTGGTGTTTGTGTGTTATATTTGAGGTTGTTACGTTGCCTTATGAGGTGGGCTATTTCTCTAGTGTAATTTGGGTTGTATTTCCTAATGTTGCCCTTGGGTATGTGTTTGTTTGCATTATTGATAATCTGATTAAATGTCTTGAGTGTTGTATCGATGTTTATGATGGGTGTGCTGTTTAATGTGGTGAATTGTTCCTCAGTCTGTATTTTGAACTGTTCCCAATCAGCTTTCTTGTAATTTCTGTAAGTGTGCCTAAGGCTGTTGGGGCAGAGTGTAGAATGTGTTGTAATGATGATGGGCAGGTGGTCTGATGACAGTTGTTTTTCTGTTCTCCATTGTGTATGTGTTGCTAGTGAGGGGGAACAGAACGTTATGTCTGGGGAGGAGTTTGAGTATCCTGCTTGATGTGGTATGTGTGTATGTTCTTCTGTATTGTTAAGAATGAAGAGGCTGTTTAGTTGTGTGGCTATGTTGGCGCCTCTGGTGTTGTTTTGGTTGTGCAGGTACCAACTAGTGTCTTTGGCGTTGAAGTCTCCTCCTAAGATGACATTAGTGAGAGAGGCAAGATTGTGTAACTGTGGATTGTAATTGGCTGGCACCTGAGGTGAACTATCTGGTGGGATGTAAATGTTGATTAGTGTGGTGTTGTGTTTTGCGCGTGTTTTAATGTTAACTGCCTGTATTTCTATCGTGTTATCTGCTTGGATTGTGTTTGTAATGTTTTGGGTAGCATCAGTGTAGCTAATGCTTTTACGTATGTAAGTGATGAGTCCACCCCCGTTACCCCCAGTACGATCTTGACGGATCGCCGTGAAGTCAGGGATGGTGGGTGTTTTGTGTGTGCGTTTTAGTTTTGTTTCTTGTATAAGTGCTATGTGAATGTTTTGTTTGTGTACGAATTCCCTAAGCTGCATGATTTTGTTTGTGAGGCCATCTACGTTGTACTGTAATATGTTAATATTATACTTCTGTATGTGTCTCATGGTGCTATTGTGTCTATGTTTTTGTGTATGGTGACATGTGTAAGTTGTAGTGGGGCCTGGATTAGTCTTAATGTCGCCAGAGAGTAAGAGTAGTTCGGGGAGCACGCAATTGTTCCCTGTAATTGAAAAAATAGCACGCTGAGAATAGGTCCGGCCCCGGGAGCCGATCGGCACTCTGACCGTGCCACGCAACAGGCCGTCGACTGCCAGTCTAGCCAACATAGTCTGAATACAAGTCAGCGAAAGACGTACAGGCACCGTTTCCGTGGGCGGAGACGTCTGTGAAATTAGCAAACATTTTCAAACACCATTCTGTTAGTATTATGTAAAAATATATATACAATGGTGTAGGGCCTGGAGGCTAACACTTTTGGAAAAGATAAAGATATTGAATTTTTAAAATTGTAAAGGAATAATTATGCGTTTCTGAACTTCCGCGCCTAAAAACCATTTCTTCTTTATTCATCGCTTCATTTCTGGATCGAAAGAGATTTTCTACTAAGCCGAAAACTTATTAAATTAATTCTGTTAACTTTTTTCTTACGTTGATGATGCCATAAAAAAGTTGGTTCACGTTCTTTACAGCGTACAAGAGCTCCACACATTAAGATTTTTAATAAAATTCATATTTTCGGGGAGCCTTTAACTCTTTCATGAAAACAAAACTAAAACGCATACACAAAACACCCACCATGGCACCATCCCTGACTTCACGGCGATCCGTCAAGATCGTACTGGGGGTCACGGGAGTGGACTCATCACTTACATAGGTAAAAGCATTAGCTACACTGATGCCACCCAAAACATTACAAACACAATCCAAGCAGATAACACGATAAAAATACAGGCAGGTAACATTAAAACACGCGCAAAACACACCACCACACTCGATATTTACATCCTACCAGATAGTTCACCTCAGGTGCCAGCCAATTACAATCGACGGTTACACAATCTGGCCTCTCTCACTAATGTCATCTTAGGAGAAGACTTCAACGATAAAGACACTAGTTGGTACCTGCACAACCAAAGCAACACCAGAGGCGCCAACATAGCCACACAACTAAACAGCCTCTTCATCCTTAACAATACAGAAGAATATACAAACATACCACATCACTCAGGATACTCAAACTCCTCCCCAGACATAACGTTCTGTTCCCCCTCAATAGCAACACATACACACTGGAGAACAGAAAACAACTGTCATCAGACCACCTGCCCATCATCATTACAACACGTTCTACACTCTGCCCCAACAGCTTTAGGCATACTTACAGAAATTGCAAGAAAGATGATTGGGAACAGTTCAAAATACAGACTGAGGAACAGTTCACCACATTAAAGCACACCCATCATAAACATCAATACAACACTCAAGACATTTAATCAGATCATCAATAATGCAAACAAATACATACCGAAGGGCAACATTAGAAAATACAACCCAAATTACAGTAGAGAAATAGCCCACCTCATAAGGCAACGTAACAACCTCAAACATAACACACACACAGAAGCCATAAAACAGCAGATACAACACTTCAACATAGAAATAAACAACAAACTTAAAGAAAAACAAACAAACATTTAGGGAATTCATAACAACACTAAACCACTCCACAGATACATCCAGGCTATACAAGACTATAAACAGCATTACCCACTTTAACAGCGGCATTCACACCTCACACGCGGCTGTCTGTCGCAGCCAAAATAATATCCCAACATATACACAACAAGCTAACATTCTAGTTAATCACTACGCAAAGATAAGTTACTTAAACAGAGACAACAACCAGAAACACGCAGACAGACAAACAGCCAAACACAAGAAAACCTATAGACTCAACACGACCATTACACCCTTCAATACAGACCAGACCACAAAGATCATCAAAAACATTAAGAATTCGAAGGCTACTGGACCAGACAACATATCTAACATACACCTTAAACACTTGGGCCCACAGGAAATACTAGCTCTCACAAACATCAGCACATGTTCATACCAACACTATTATTCCTGACGTATGGAAACAAGGTAAAATTATTACACTACTCAAACCAAACAAAAATCCAACAGAACCAGCTTCCTATAGACCCATTACTTTACTATGCACACCCTCCAAAGTAACAGACAGACTAATCTTACAAATCACCAACCCACACATACCACTATCGCTTACTCAACATAGACTCAGACCTCACCACTCAACCACGACATTACTCACTAACTTCACGCAGCACATCATGGATGGTACAACTCCAGACGACCAGCTCAACGTACACTATTAGCAACAATAGACATTAGTAAAGCATTTGATGCTATCCCACACTTCCCTCTCATAAACAAAATACTCAACGCAAACATCCACAATAACACCAAAAGGTGGCTGAGCAACTATCTTTCAGGAAGATACTCACATGTCACATTTAATGGCAAGTCATCCAAAAACAAGCTTTTCTGAACGGGGTCCCTCAAGGCTCTGTTCTCTCACCAACACTGTTCAACTTATACATGCATGACATTCCAACACCCATAGATAACAAGCTTACCTTATCATCATATGCAGATGACATCACTCTAACATCCACCCACAACAACATCGACACCGCTACAAATAACCTACAAACACAACACAACATCACTAGTGCGCTGAACCTCTGGTCCCCTCCGGAGAGGGCGATCGGTTACATGCGTGCCGCAGGCTTGCTCGATCAGGGTGGGCTGATCGGCTAACCAACAACACCAACAACAACCTACGAACATACATAAACAGTATACAAGACTGGCTCACACACAATAGACTCAAAGTAGCGCCCACAAAATCAACCATCACCTTGCTAACAAGCAACACAAACGAACACCAGATAACTCCACAGATTACACGAAACAATACCAACATTCCACACTCGCAGGACCAAAATACTTGGGGTCACATACAACAAATCATTATCTTTTGCAAACTACAGTCAGGACATTAAAAACAAGTGTACGTCAAGACTTAACACACTTAGGGTACTAACAGGCACAAATTTTGGACACCAGCAGGAAACAACATCACTCATATACAAACAATATTTCACTCAGTTATGGACTATGCTAGCCCATGCTGGGCACCCATTATCTCAAACACCACACATAAACACCTTACAGACAATACAAAACAACGCACTTCGTATCATTACAGGATGTACTCAAACAACACCAATCGAACACCTGCACACACAAACAAAAATACTGAAAGTTAGGGAACATTTAGACATGAGGGGAACACAATTCATGGCAGCAGCGACAACTAACCCACAACACCCTTGCCACTACATGTACAATCATGCACCAACACCTCGCACCATTAAGGTAACACCAGAGAAACATTATAACCAAATACTCCATTCCATTCCATACCACGCACCACAGACATCACACAGTACAGAAAACACACACACACACACACACACACACACACACACATACACCTAACCCACAAAGCACTGACACGACTCAGTCCGAATGCGGTCCTAGGTGCGAAGATGCCACCCATTGACAGGTTAGAGACCAGCCTGAGTAGATCGGATCAAGTTAACTTAGTACGATTCCGATGTGGACATCACCCCAACTTACAGACATATAAACACAGACTAGACAACTCCACAGACGACACCTGCCACCTGTGCCAAGACACACCACAAACAATTGAACACATTATGACAGACTGTACCGCTCTAGCACAACAACGAACACAACACAACATCACTAGTGCACTGAACCTCTGGTCCACTCGGAGAGGGCGATCGGTTACCTGCATGCCGCCAGCTTGCTCGATCAGGGTGGGCTAATCGGCTAACCAACAACAACAACAACAACCAACAAACAAAAAGGACGCTGGTGGGAAAAAGCCGGGGGAAGGACAGAGAGAACTTGGAAGGATGAACGGCATGGCGGACGAAGGGGCTTGAAGACAATAAAAGATCTCCACCAGCAAATGCACTCTTAAAAATTGAGCAAAGAGAAGAGGTACTCCAGGAGGAAGAAATTAGCACCTTTGTCTAATAACACTCAGTAAGTGAACGGTTGTATTTCTGAACCCCAGCTTAGTCATAACATAAACTAGGTCCAGTTAAATTAGGCCTACATTGTGGTCTAAGACCTAGCATGAACTCATAGCTTAACAAAGGCTAAGGTAAATTATCCTAACCTAATTTGGTGAGAAATCCTACTGTGGACCTCAATTTACTCTGCCCGCTCTAGACCATTTCCAGACTCTCTAGGCTGACCCCTACAAGGCTAGGCTTAACCTACTCTACAGTTAGACTGGAGATATTAGGGGTGGGTTAATTGGGGACCAATTCATTCAGAGCATTTTTCGGTTAATATGTTTTAAATGACATGGGCTGGACTTGTAAATCAAAATAACTTTTTATGAGGTAGTTTTAGTCGCTTTATTCAAATTTGTCACTCGTTTTTTGCGCAAACTATTGTAGAATATATATATATATATATATATATATATATATATATATATATATATATATATATATATATATATATTTAGTGTATTTGTAGTCGGGGGTGGTATGACGTCATGTTACTCTGCGACTTAATTAGTTTGTTGGTTTCTGTTCTGGCTATTTTTTTCGTGTCGTTTCGACTTTGAGAACTTGATTCGTCATGTGCCCTAGATGATTAATTAAATGATTAATTGAATGCCCGGTTAGGTTAATTGAATGGCCGGTTAGGTCATCTGAATGCCCGGTTAGGTCAACTGAATGCTTAGTTAGGTTAATTGAATGCCCGGTTAGGTCAATTGTACGCCCTTGATGATTGGTTAGGTTAAGTCGTGATATTTTCGTTAGTTTATACGAAAATGACGAGAGCAAACTTTTCTGGTTAATTTTGAGGTGTTTTGCACGTTTCCTGTGGTAATGCGTCGTTTACGAGATCTCGTAACATGACCGTGTTAGGTTATGCTTTATTGTATAAAATGTAGTCAAAAATATATTTTTCAAGTGTATTTTGGTGTGCTTTGTTCGAATATGACCTTCATTTCTTGTGCAAATGAACAGAAATACAGTTGTCATTGCATGGCCCAAACATATATTTTTGTTCATTTGCGCAAGAAATGAAGGTTATATTTGAACAGAGCACACCAAAATACACTAAAAAAATGTATTTTTTATTTCAACTTCAGGCAATGTCATTTGCGACATAATTACCCATTTTTCATTTTTTCAACTAATACAGGCTTTTAAATTTCTGAATAAGATCGACAACGTTGACTGTTCTAAACTTTTACGCTGAGCACAAACCTGACTCGAAGTAACAGTTGTAAACTTGAACCGAAACGGTACAATACAAATATTTGCAGAAAATTCTTCACGAACAAGATAGTCAATTACTGGAATAGGCTTCCTCCTCAAGTCGTTTCCAGCTTTTTTGTTAATGCGCTCAGGAACAATCTCGACCGAGTATTAGACGATCTCCTTGAGTAGATCGATGCTCAAATGTGTGAATGATTTTCGTTCGTGTATTTCCAGTTTCCAACTGTCCTATAAAATTTCTCAACAATTTTTTTTCGGCGCACCAAAAACAAAAGCCCCCCCCTGTATAATTTCTTTATTTATGGTCAGATTTTTATGAAATTTTCAATATAGAGGTTTTCAAATACTAACCGACCCTTCAATGTTATTCCGATGTCCGCCATTGAAGGCCGGGTTAGGTCAACTGGGTTAGGATTCGGTAGAACACATCCACCAAACTCGATATTGATATTTACACAGCGAGATAGAGCGAAAAAAAACAAGAATACTTTATTCTATACCAGTACTAATTTTGGCGGAAATTCCTATTTATCGAGATATTTACTTTCGAAATTATTAAATTTTAGCGCCATTATTCACTCGTCAAACCATTTCGTCCCGTGTGTATGTAGTCATGTTATTATCATTAGCCAATCAGCGGCTGCCCCATTGTCACGTGACACCCCCGCGCATGTCCGCCGTTTTAGAATGGCTGTGTCTGGTGGATGTTTTAAGTCCGAGTGGGACGTTATTAAACAAGTTTTGAGGGACGACAGCGCTGCTGTCGCTATATTTCGAGCTCACGGCGTGCTCAAGACCTCTCTAACGTGTCCTCAGTGTGGTAATGAACTTGATTAATATAAATGAACTGATAATATTTCCAACTAAACCTAGGTTATGTTAGGTCAACTGTATGCCCTTGACAATTGGTTAGGTTAAGTTGTGTTATTTTCGTTAGATTAGGTTACTTTTGCGTGAATATTACTGACGAAAATAGGTTTTTCTTGTGTATTTCATGCTGTTTCAATTGATTCTGGCCTTTTTAGCCCATAATTTCCTTCTTCAAAGCCATGGGGGGGGGGATCTCCATAACGGTGCATTTGCGCCAAAAATGAAGGTCCGATTCAATTGAAATAGCATGAAATACACCAGAAAAACCTATTTTCGTCACTAGTTTGGGTGGATGTGTTCTACCGAATCTTTACCGTCAACTGTATGCCCTTGACAAATGACCTAACCAATTGTCAAGAGCATACAGGTGACCTAACCGGGCCTTCAATGGAGGACATCGGAATAATATTGAAGGCCCCGTTAGGTCAACTGGATGCTTGTTTTTTTTTTTTTTTAAATGGTGTGCGTTATTCCGATGTCCGCCTTGAAAACCTCTATATTGAAAATTTCATAAAAATCTTACCATAAATAAAGAAATTACACAGCGGGTGTTTGCTTTTCTATGTTAATTCTTCTCTTAGTGTGATTTGCATATGAACGAAATCTACGGGTGTAGTGTCACCTCGAGTCGGCTGTAAAGATGATGTGGCTCCCTCACTTCCTTGTAACTCTCCCTCTCCCACTTATCTATGTAATTCCAATGCGAAAGCTGGCAATGAAAATAGTAAAATTTTAAAAGCAAGTCTCTTGGTACAATGGGGCACTCAACGTTGAAATGCTAACTTCTTGTATATAGTAATAAATAAATAAAAAAAAATCCCTTAAAAACCATTCATGGTGTAGATTAGATTAAGTAGTTTAGCATTCATGCTATCCTTTATTTTCTACTATCCTCTAATGCGTATTGGGTACAAGAAATAAGTATACGCATGATGCGACTGAACTCTGAAGCAATTGTTTTTATTATACTTTTTCTTACTTTCCTATAGATCTTCTTTCAGAACTTTTTCTGTCAGCAGTGGCTGGTGGAGGAGGTAGAACCTTTTGTTTTATACTTTACTGTTACTACTATTCCTATGTGAAAGTTTTTACACGTCTATAAGTGTAAGCATGGTATCAGTTTTCAGTCTTCTTTATTTTAACTTGTATTTTCTGTTTTCCCTTTATTTTTGCCAATTCTTTCTTGGGCTAGCGACGAGTGGATCTCTCTCTCTCTCTCTCTCTCTCTCTCTCTCTCTCTCTCTCTCTCTCTCTCTCTCTCTCTCTCATATAAAAGGACAAATAACTTGAAATTATTTACATGATCATGGCTACATGAATCATGCCTGCAAAATTTATTACTGCGTTTGCATTAAAATTATTAAACCATTGTTATTTTATTTATTTGTCGGGTTCAAAATCCCAGCTGAGCCGTGAACGGCCAAATTCTAAAGGGCCAGTTCTACCTGAAGCCCAAGTTAAGCTAAATTAAAACTTACGGATTTGAGATCCTATTAGGTCCTACCTCAGGGTAACCTCAGGGTTGCTGACTCGATGCGGGCCTACTTTAGACCTTCGTTACATGAATTTTAATGTAAACAAAAAGGGTACTATTTATGGTCTTCTTTCTCAACCTTGCAACAACAACGCAACCTGGACTATTGCACGGTGCAACAATCTTGTATCTAAACAACCAAACTGAATTGCAAGAGAGCTCTCTACAAGACCACACCCTGTACGTACGACATCCCACAAACGAGTAGAAAAGACGCGCAGCGCCCCAAAATGATGCCACCAGCGTCCCAAACACTGATGCCACAAGAGCCCAAAAATGCTAGCTCTTATTAAGTGAATTTTTCACTAACCTTACAATTATGAGATGGATATATATACACCTTAACTTAATATATACAAGCAATGCTGCATCAATCAGCTTAGTCATCATATCGCCTTGGGACAACAATGGTTCTTCCTCTTCTAGATTTTCTAACACTCCCCACCGAAGAGGCATTGTTGTCGTTACCTTCCGCAAGGTTAGCCAAGCCTTCTCCATGAGGCTGTAACTCAAATTTTTCATCTTGACTATCTGTGTTTTTGCTGATTTCTAAAGCATAGAGTTTTTGTATAGGTCTCTTTAACTTTCCTCCTGAAGTCTTTACCAGTACAGACCTAACTAAATTGTCTTTGCCAGTAGTATAGCCGCAAAAGGGGAGAGTGCAAGAATGTTGCAGGTTATTATGTAATGTTGCAAAAGGGGGTGGGGGTTGTTGCAAAGGGGGTGGTTGTTGCAAAGGGAGGTGGGGGGGAAACTTGGAGGCGGCGTTATCCCCCAAGAGAGAGAGGAGGAGAGAAAGGAGGAGAGGTGTTCACCTGGCAGGAGCCAAGTGCACATTAAGACTTCAGCCGAGTTGGCGTTGTTTTATAGGCTCCTAATCAGCCAGTTGGCGTAAATGGCTTGAGTTGCCAGATACCGCGATACCATTGTATACATTATTATAGACTTCTAATCAGCCAGTTGGCTGTAAATGGTTGTCAGATACCTCTTTTTAGCAGTATTATTGCATACATTATTATTATATACGCCTAATCAGCCAAGGGGGGAGAGGTACACATGCAGGAGGTACACATGCAGGAGGTACACACACACATACGCACACATGCAGGAGGTACACATGCAGTAGTTACACATGCAGGAGAGAGAGAGCTGAAGGAGGGAGAGAGACGCCTGTAGGAGAGAGAGAGAGAGACGCCTGAAGGAGAGAGAGAGAGAGACGCCTGAAGGAGAGAGAGAGAGAGTAGTTGCCTTTAAGGCATATTATTTTCGTTTTCCTAACCTAAGAGGCCACTAAGGGGTTTACCAAAGGGCCAAAAAAAGAAGGACCAGAGGTCCTTGCTCGGCTGGAGCCGAGCTGGGAATGAGTCTTCACCAGCTTCTCGATCTTTTATAAGCCTCTATTCTGGCTGAGTTGCCAGATCACGCCTTGTATTGGGGTGCTGAGTTGCCAGATCGCACCATGTATTCTAATAAGCATTGTGTACCTCATGAAGGGGAACCTGGCTCTTATGTAGTGATTTTTTTGCATTTATTATATATTGTAATAAAATATTGATATTATCTTTTTCTGTATAGATATATTTTGTTTAACTTGTAAAAATGCTTTTTATTTTAATATTATTTTATTTATTTTTCAAAAGTTGCGCGTTGCGGTTGCGCTTGCGGCGCAACTTTTTGAAAAGGGTTGCGCTTGCGCGTGCGGCGCAACTATTTCAGCAGAGTTGCGGTTGCGGCTGCGGCGCTACAAAAATCGTTGCGCGTGCCCACCACTGCCTACTATACCGTGGCATAGGATCCATGTTGACTATGCAGGTCCTATAAATAATACTTATTTCCTAGTCATTGTGGACGCCTACTCTAAGTGGGTGGAAATTTTTCCAACCACTTCCACGACTTCGGGTGTTACTATTCGCTTACTCCGTTCGGTTTTCGCTCGATGGGGTTTACCCGTAGTCCTGGTTTCCGACAATGGTACTTGTTTTACCAGTGAGGAATTTCGTTCCTTCGTCCACCTAAATGGCATTAGACATGTCCGGTCTAGTGTTTTCCACCCGTCTACTAACGGTCTCGCGGAAAACATGGTCCGTACTTTCAAGTCGGCCTTGCGTCATTCTCGTGGGGAGGAAATGCAAGTGGTGTTGGATAAATTTTTGTTTAAATATCGAATAACACCTCACCAGGACGGGGGTGTCTCCCTCTAAACTTATGATTGGCCGGGGAATTCGTTCAGTTTTCGATTTGTTACGTCCAAACGAAACGTTACAACAACGAGTTTTATGCCATCAGGAAAAACAGAAGTTGTACCACGACACTAAAAGAGTGAGAGTTATAGAGGCGCAACCTAATGATCCAGTTATGATTCGCAACTATGGGGCTGGACCAAAATGGGTTCCTGCAACTGTCCTGGAGAGAACGGGCCCTGTTTCCTTCAAGTGCCAACTAGAAGATGGTCGTTCTATTAAACGCCATCAGGACCAGATATGGGAACGTGAATTGCAGAAGGACCAGAGTCTTCCGGAAGAGAGAACTGATCCTCCGGAAAATGGTTCAACTCGCCTGCCTATACAGGTTGCACCTAATCCTACTACATCAACCCCGCTCCGCAGGTCGTCTAGGGTCCCTCATCCCCCTGACAGACTAAACTTGTAGGGGAGGAGTGAGGTGAAGTGTGTGTATATATATATGTATATAGTCTAAAAGTCACTAAAGGGGAAATATCACTAAATCTAAGCTGAATGACAAGAGCAAGTCATAAACGAACCAACGCGGCTGTTCGTATGTTTTGGGCTAGCCTAGAGATGTTTTTTCCTATCTGACCTAATCGTTGGTGCTGAGTGTAATTAGGTGGTGTTTCTAAGGTGACAAATGGGGTAGGAAGTTGTCCGTACTTAAGTATAGTTAGGGGGTAATGTCTATAGCTTCTAAATTGGTAATGTAAGAGAGAGTTAGGTAGGCTGTTTGTGGGACACAGGAATTTAATGGTAGGCTCCCAAAGGAATATCTAATTCAACGCACCGGTAAGTGCTTTAGATTGTTTGCTAGAACCTAAGTAACCTAACTGGGGTGTCTACCCGACGCTATCACATAAGATGTGCTCTATATGTCTGGAAGTGAAAGGAGAACATATAGAGCACATCTTATAACATTACTTGTAACACGTCTTTTTGTAATAAAAGTTTCCTAGCCTTCCTATGTTTCCGGACTTTTGACTTACCCTGTATAAATATACTAATGGACCTGTGGACATGTGCACTTGCTAAATCGCCTTATCTTTGTTAAAGCTCTTTAAGGCCGCCGCACACCGAAAGCCACGCCACACACGACAGCCACATTACGCGGTCCTCACACCAAAAGACACGTAGCCTGGCAGATTACAAATACATTATGAATGCATTAAAATATAATCGATTCAATGATAAGGGCCTTCAAAACGTGGATGACCCTTCTCTGCCTGCCTCTGGCATGAACTTCGTGTGACAAGTTCTCATCAAAATGCCAATGCCCCTATAAAATGGTAGATTTACATGGTGTGTAAAACTATAGACATGGATAATGTACCTCATTCTCTTACACTATTGACTCGCTTGGATAATTGGATACTGACAAGATAGACATGTAAAACACGGTATTATATATCATCATCATCATCGAGTATCGACAATTTTATAATCACCCACAGTGGAGCAGTCAGAACATTTACACAGAGCAGTACATAAGTTATTTTTTGGGCAAGAGCAGTTAGTCTTTCTTTCGTAGGACCCTTTACACCCTCATTTGATGAGTTCTAAAACCGCGAGAGGGGCAGGGTTATACAAACACCTCATTGGGATGAAGCTGCCAGCTTCAGACTTCTGCCAGCCATTTCCCTCAGGTGATGGCAACTTCGGGGCAGGCTCATGATTGGACTTGTCGCGCATGGACGCGAAGTGAACACGCTGTAGGTGCGGTATCATTGTGCCTCGGGTTGGAGGAAGCTTTTCGCACTCAGTGTTTCTCGTGCGGAAAACCTCCACCTGATGTCGGCGAGGGTTACACACTGTGTCTTCTCAGAGTATATATGTTCAACAAACAGTTCTATAGGCGCCAACATTAACATGTCATCTACATCGAAGTCGAGGCCGAGTCTTTGACATCGTAATCATCCGATAAAGCGAGATAGACAGATATCCATGTCTTCTTGGAGACCAACAAACTTCCCGCCCCAATCTGCCCCCATGAAATTGTGAAGCCCTATCAAGCCCAGAGATTTCTGGGCTTGATGGATGTCTGATGGATGTCTATGGCTCAGTACTTGATCCCCTTTCCTGTCAGTAACTGCAGCTTGGAACTCGGATACCGATTCCTTGAGGCCAAGTCCATCAGAAGAATCATGATCTCTGCATCAGGCGACCACACATCAATATCCTTCGTACTCGTGGACTGCTTCTGGACGTCCAGTACATGTAGGGAGATCAGGGTGTCTGCCTCTTCGTGTGTATGCGTCATCAGGTCATCATCAACCAGGCCATGACGATTAGTATGTGCAGATTCTCCGTACACCACACACGCCTTGCGGGGAGCCTTCGAACGCAGCCAATAACCTGATGCTGAGGTGCTGAGCTAATCTTGATTTGGTGGCTGTGTGGGCCAACAGCTCCTTCAGTGAAATCTTGGCGATATTCATTGCATCGTGAATTTTTAATTCAATGGGCTGTGCTGCACCAGTTCTCTTCTGTCGAGTTTTGGATTTCAGAGAATTCTCAATATATTGATCGAAAATAATCCGACCCTCTGTGTACCCTTTAATCAGACGTGTGATTCGCTTCACGAAAGCCTGCGTAAAGTCAGAAATCTTCCTCACTGTAGGTGACTTCTTCATACTTTGGACCACCGCCATTCCATCAATAATTGACTTTCTCTCGCTCCCCTGTGAAATAAGGCTCAGGAAATTAAGTTTTTCGGCACTGACGTGCAGTTGCATCCACGCTCGGTGTTGGGTCGAGACCGCTCGCCTCTGGGTCATTGTTAGGGGCTTCTGTATGATCTTCAATCACCTTCACGATACTGCTCTTATCAGTAGGTGTAAGAAGAGATCCGTCTCCAGCAAACATGGATCGTGGATTGATGGCCATCTCGTACCTGCGATGGTATATTTCAACTTCGGTAACAGTTCTGGACGAAATTGTTGGATTATAAGGAACCCCACGAGGAGCTGCCTCTCCTCCCGTAGTTTGATCACTTTGTACTCTCCTACACTCACACGAGTCTTCGCCATCCAAGTGCTGTGTGTTTTGAGTTTCGTCTTTTTCATGTGGTCCCAGACTGAGAGTGGGGAATCTCTTAAGTCTGTCCTTGACAAACTGTTCGTAGAGAGATTGACCCTTTGCAGCCCTCTCTAGAATGTCTCCTTTTGCATTCTCTGGGATGATCATTGGCGACACTATGTTTTTTAGGGGAGTTCCCGTGAGAAATGGATTTTCCTCGCAGTGTTCTACTATGCACTTATTGAGTTTGAGGGCATTCTCAGTCAAACGCTTGGCTACATTGCCAGCAAGCTGGTAATGTTCGCTCGATGCAGTGCTTGTGGAACGGGAATATTGCTGTTGGAATTGGGTGATAATGTGTGTGAGCTTCGGTGCTGTCAACATGAATCGGTCAAGAACTTCCTCATTTTGCGTAATTCCCGTGATCCCGCCGACAACCTTCAACTCTCTGCTCTTCTGTTCTAGAGTTTGATCCACAAAGAGATGGGTAAAAGGAGTGTCCGTTTTTCTGACACAAAAGTCGCCATCTTTTAGTGCTGACCACGTCTCTGGACTCGCTGTTTTCAACTCCTTCATCTGCGCCAGATGGACGGGCATGAGACGCACATAATGAAACAGATCATGCGCGAAGAAATACTTAATCTGCTCATCAAGTGCAGCAAGGTAACCCCCTCCAAGTCACCCTGACGACATGCAGAGCTGGGCAGTATTTAAATACATTTGTATTTAAATACGTATTTAAATACATTTGTGTATTTAGAACTGTATTTATAAATACATTGTTTTTCATGTATTTAAATATAGTATTTAAATACTTTAATGAGTATTTAAATACTCAAAATATAAAAATGTAAATACTTTTACCGGTTTAATACACGTTCTGTACTAGCACAGTACGACGCGTCGACAGTGTAGTACAGCATGGTTCATGTTTCAATGTGTCAGTTCAATCAGTTGTGTGCCACTCTTAGTCGAAAGCGGTTGATTTCTTTATCGTGTGCGTGTCATGGCTTCAAGAAGCAAATCCGGGGAATCAAACAGTGATATATCTGCAGATAACAATTTAGTGCACCCTCTGTTTGATGGAAAATACTTTAAAATTAAATCTAAAGACGGTAATAAGGTAAAGTGCACCTGCTTGCTGTGTAAACACGAAGTCTCTGCTGCAAGCAATGCTACAACGAATCTGTACACTCATCTGAAGGTAAGTGTTTTTTTAGACATAAAAAAATATCTTGAAATTGACCGAATAATCGTACAAAACGGCTCTGCCTTAAGTGGGCCTGTGTAACTAACTCGTTGCAATCAATCCAATTTGCGATGGAAAATTCATTGATGAAAAAGCTTTTAAAATCGTCTGATCTATCGAGTGGTGTATTTATTTCGAAATTCACCGTGTCCCCTAAAGTAGAAATTTATCAAAACATGAATTAGTGAATGCATATGTTAAAATTTGTATGTATTTAAAATGTATTTACAAATGTATTTAAATACAATTGATGTATTTTGTATTTAGTATCTAAATACATTCGTAAAATGTATTTACAAATGTATTTAAATACAATTGATGTATTTTGTATTTAGTATCTAAATACATTCGTAAAATGTATTTAGTATTTAGTATTTAAATACATTTCTCCCATGTATTTAGTATTTAGTATTTAAATACATTCAATGTATTTATTGCCCAGCTCTGACGACATGCACGCACTAGGTGGAGGAGGCATTCAACTTCAGTCATGTAGTTCGTCATGAAGACAACTAGATCACCTGTATCGAGTGAGCCAATGCTCTTATCCATATTCTCAGCATAATGAGAACACAGGTCATCGAATATCTCGGCTGCATCTTGACCTCTTCCGTGGAAGCAGCTACGCAACTCCTTGCATTGTTGAGCGAGTGGTCCTGGAGGCTGATCACCAAGAACCAGATCAAACTTCATGTAAAAGCAAGCGATTGTGTTCATTATATGGTACTCGATGCCTCTCTTGAATGCGTTGTCCGTGAATATCTGTCGGAGAGCAGCAGGGAGTAGACACTTGTTTCAATGGCAACCAAATCGAAACCACTTCCTTCCACGTATTTTCCAAGCGCATGAAATGCAGCAAAGCATATATGCAGTTCACCAGCGCGAAGCACCCAGTCAGTATTGCCCACCGACGTCTGAATTTTCAGAGCTCGTTCATATAAATCAAGGTCTAGTGTTATAACGGTCTTCCTCTCTGGTCCAACTACGACCGCGGATATGTCCTGCGTGAGCATGAGCACAGTGTATAGTGTAGGATAATCCGTGGGTGGTTGTTGGAAGAGAGGCGCTACAACTTCACTATTCCTTCTTTTCATTTCAACCTCTTGTGCTTGCAACAGGAGTGAGTTTGTTGCAGCCCAAGTCGGCATCACACAAGATGTCTATTTTGGCTGTTTTTTCTTTACCTTAGATACTTTCAGTACTGAACCCTGATCGTCGCCGCGCTCCATCACCTCATCTTGACCGTCAACCGCTATCTGACCGCCCTGAGCGTCCCGCGCTCCATCTTATCTTCACCGTCACCCACAACATCACCGTCCTGACTGTCGCCACGCTCCATCATTTCATCTTGGCGTACATTGGAGTTATTTGTGAGTTCGGGAACCTCTGCAGCATGCTCAGGCTCTCAGCCTCATTGCCTCGGTAATTGCTTTTACCCATACTCGATCTTCCTGTGTATGTTTCTTGAGTGACTCTGAACAACTCCCAAACCCATATACATCAAACTTGATAGGCTTCAGTGAGGTTATGGGCTCGTCACGGTATTTGATTTCAGTATGTGATGGCGTTGGATTATCTGGGATAACGATGGGGTCATTGATTGGATCTGCCTCATCGTCATCCTCCTGGTTCAAAACGACTATCACCCCGTGAAGTTGTTTCTGCCCACAGCTGGTATCTTCAGCGAAATCTATATTGTCGACTGCAAAGAAAAGGGACTTGCTTTTCTTCACAAACTGAGGCAGAACAATACCCCCCTGTAGCCTTCATTCTAGCCACGAACCCACATGCTACCCTCTTCTCAATATTCAATACATCATCATAACTTGCACCTAGCTGGATGTCTGACAAGAAACTTATGGGATTTTTTGTTGGCTATCTTGTGCACAGTAGGGTAAGGGGCAGGCCCAATGACAGAGGTGTTTCAGTATTTTGGACAAACCCTACATCCGATTTAGGTTTATGCTTCATTTGTTTGTCACTCTTGACGTTTTATACAAGGACCTGGGTTATAGCATCTACAGTTTTTCGGACATAATCATCATGTTTGCCTGAAGCCTCGTTTGACTTTGTACCGAATAATAATTAATTGAGAGAGAATTCCAACACTGGGGGATTGTTAAAATCGTCAATGCTGCCAGTAAACCTCCACTGATTCAGATGATTCAGCAACTCAATGCCCAGAGTGCCTGCCACCTGCACAATATCATTTAGCACCTGCCTGACTCGACTCATGCATAATGGCAAGGTCAACAACATCAGACAATGATTTAGTCATTACATTATCACTTTCGTTACGTCGTTTGGACGCAACAAATTTAGCACATGGTACATGTTTTATCAATTGCTTGAGATACTTTTTCTGATCTAATGTATACCTGTGACATTATTCTCGTGCAATAAAGAAGTGTATTCATTGTTTACATCTGTCATGTTAATAACCACGCTACGGGAAAGTGAGGCATCAACAAGCTCTATATCAGAAATGCGCCTCTGTGTACTCGTATTCACATCTATAGTTTCTTGTGACTCACTCGACACTGACACAGGACAGGAACGCTCGGCGTTTCGCTTACAATTCTTATGGTACCACATTTCTAAGGCAACCGCATCTCCTCCGTCCTCCAGGCTCGATAGGCAAGTCCTATAATGATCATTTGTTTTGTTCTTTATGTCGATGATCAATAATCCAATATTGTCAGTTGCTGCTTAATGTAAAGGCTCAGACTTCCACGGCTCTGGGCATGGGGAAAACACGCATATTTTCTGCTTAGGGCCAACCCCACGTGATCGCCTCACACGAATGTCTTCTTCACTTGGTTTGGATGGACGATCCCTCTTTGCCTGAAGGCTCACTAACCCACCAGATGAGGATGCTGCGTGCCTCTTCTCAGCTCTCGCTAACATTGCTTTGTGCACAACCTCTTTGCGACAAGTGTTGTGGTATCGCACCCCAGCGAGGTTTATTCGAGATAATGACCCCATCGACTCAACAAGGGGCTTATATTTGAGTTCACCACGTGCAACACGGCGTTCTGCATAGTGCAGGATGTCCCTTACACGTTCAATCGGTAGGTCGTCCACAAGAAACCCGCCTTTATTGCATATGATGCACTTGATATTCAGTTGTTCAGACATTGTTGAATCTGAGGACTGATACGTTGTGTTCTGAGATGTTCGATGGTATCAAATTGACTGGATCCGACGCGAAATCCTAAAAGAGAAGAGCTGCATCGAAATAATAATGAAGATGATGTGCACACTATTATTATGCATATACACTTTTACAAGCTTATGAGCATGTGAGGAGTATATGTTTGCATTTGCTACTATTCAATAGGATATTATTGATACATAATCTATGTTTTACTAACCTTGAATCATCTGTGTGAGTATTTTCCCGGCATCATGCTCCCGCTCAGATATTGACAAACATCGCGATAAAATGATACAACCAACTTCCCACCAGCAATTGAAAAGAAAACATACCCACATATAGTCGTGTGATAAAGCATACTTATTCTAACTGACTCAACAGTGGAATATTATATATTTTCTATGCGTACCCCGACCCTCTAACAGTGCGGGAAGAAATGCCACCCAAAATTTTCTGTTTTTTTCATATCCTAAAGTATCCAAATCAACTTTAAAGTCAATTTAGGTGTCAAAATCGAGCGGGATCCAGTTTTTGGAACATAAGCCTCTTTACTGATAGCGGCTTTTATTTCTTGTATTTAATTCATTTGTAACTGAAAAATTTTCTATGATAACTGTTGTACCCAAATTAGATTTTTTTCGTGAAAACTGTTGTACCCAAATTAGATTTTTATTTTGCATCATATTTGAATGAGACTGTCTAAGAAAACAATACAATTGATTTTACACTCGCTCATTGGTGGTCTGTTTGAAAAAAATTTATAGTACTGTGCCCTTTTTATTTTAGGGGGTGCCCTGTTTTTCTTTGGAAACCCTGTTACTGAAATGTCTAGATCCGCCCTTGATAATTACAACTTAATCGGAGCTAAAAGTACAAATTAATTCAAGCGAAAATTACTCTTTTTAATAAAGGCAACAATTTAATAAATACATAAACTAATTTAGACTAATTTAATTAATATGGTTGAACAGAAGGTAGTAGAATTATAAGTAGCCTTATAAAACTTAAAGCAATATAACAAAAGCAGTATTTAATATTCCAATTAACAATATTTATTAATATTTCATGCAAATAACACATTAATATATATAATGTATTAAGTATTGTATCGCGGTGTTTTTTATATCATGCCCAATTATTACAAGGGCGAATCTAAGCATTTCAGTGAGGGGGAGTCCAAAGAAAAAAGGTGCATCCCCTAAAATGAAAAGGGCACAGTACTAAAAAAAATTTCTTGATACACCACCAATGATCGGATGTAAAATCAATTGTATTATTTTATTAGATCAGTCTCATTCAAATATGATACAAAATAAAAATCTAATTTGGGTACAACAGTTATCACAGAAAATTTTCAAACAGTTACAAATGTCTTGCCAATTAAAAGAACTCAGAATAAGATGAAAAAATAGCGATCTGACTGCACCAGTACCAAGGGCACCTATGAAAACCTTTACAGCTACAAATATGGAAGTACAATGTATACGGGTGAAGACTCAAAATAGAATTTGAATAGAATAAAATAACCATGATCTATTTACAAAAAGAAAATTTGTTTTCAGAGGCATACACATCATTCAAATAGGGCACTTGCAAGAAATTGAGGGGGATCCAGACGTCGCCGACCCCTCCCCCAACTAGATCCGCCTATGATTATTTTATCTTATGAGGCCTATTCCTAAATAATTAGCTGTAAATATAAAAAACCCATATATTAATTTATTGTAGATTTTTATAGTTTATTAACACGTTTACTGACAGAAAATATGAAGTGTGACTTACAATATGATACAAAATCAGATTAATAATAGAAGGCATCATAAGGAATATATGACTACGGTTTATTCAATATTTGAGTTTACTGTAGCAAATAAAATGTCGATATAAAACTGAAATCGATAAAAACTGACCGCGAAAAACCTTAAAAAAAATCCTTAGAATAAGTGAAATCGAAATAGAAAATTATATTTTGCTTTAGCAAAAACTTAAATAAAAATTACAACCTGTATAGATATCAGTTTCCCACCCCTGGTTTATATACATGGGCGGATCCAGGGAGGTATAGAGGTGGTCAACGTGCCCCCCAGGTTAGATCCCCCAAAAGGATGAATGGAACTTGCGAACGTTTTGTCCGACAATTGAGACTCAGATCATGATAATTAGGTCTATATCAGGGGTGTTGAAACCTGTACACGCGGGAACATTTGTGCCCACGAAGCCAGTTCGGTGTGTCCGCGACCAGCCCCAGATATGGTTTTAGAAACCGGTTAATAGAAAGAATATTGCAATTAAAACCAGATAATAATATTTTTTATGTTTTATATATTTTTTATCATAATATTTTTTGTGCATGCCCGCCTGTGCTTAAGCATTTGGAAAATGTGCTGCCTGCGAAAATGTTTGAACACCCCCTGGTCTATATGATATTGCATCACTTGTGATGCAATGGGCTCTCTGATATTGTTTCTAGTTTTAGATGTTGCCGATAACTTTACTTTTGGAAAGTTCTGAATTTTATGTACTTGCTTTTATATTCACATTGTTATAGTTAAGTAACTGAATATTAGTGGCTTTTAGCGATTTAGAAGTTTTCATAGCGTGCCGGCTTAATTTAACTTAAACTTGTGACGGTTATAAACGTTAACTACTTTAACTTGTGCGATGCCGTCGCAGAAAGCGTCGTGTGCGAGGTGTGGAGTTAATCGGTGGTATACGGATTTTAAGGATTACAGCCGCGGTCCTATGGCGATTACCGAGAGATCGGTTGTTTCTTTGTGATTTAAGGGAAGAAACAGTTAATATAAAATGTAGTGTACGCGAGGTGACGGAAAGACTCGCAACGCTTGATAAGGGCAGTGGTAAGGTTACAGTTGACGAAGGCCGAACCTATACTAACGTTGAAGACGTTAGTAATTTGAAGGGTGAGGTGAGGAACCTAGTTTCTTGTATAGGTACCTTATCGGGAAGATTAGACAGAGTTGAGGAAGGGGTTAAGGTTGGTCCGAGATCAGTAGACTGGGAGAGATTTAGGGAAGTTAAGGGTGGAGTTAGGCCACGTACGTTAGGTGATGGGAATCCCCCCCGCCTCCTATCGAGGTTTCGAATCCTTTCTCCCAGTTGGATAGGGAAGTGAACGAGGGGGAAACTATTTTAATTGGGGACTCCTTAGTGCGCCATATGGATAAAGAGTTCGTTGAACGGAATCCAACCAAGAGGAGGAGGTGGGTCTGTCTACCATGGGCCAAGGTTGACAGAATTAGAGACGAAGTAGATAGGATTGATGTTGCCTCCCGTCACTCGATGTTGGTGACGATGGTTGGGGGCAACGACTTACCCCAACTTACAGACAAATAAACACAGACTAGACAACTCCACAGACGACACCTGCCATCTGTGCCAGGACACACCACAAACAACTGAACACATTATAACAGACTGTACCGCTCTAGCACAACAACGAACACAACACAACATCACTAGTGCGCTGAACCTCTGGTCCACTCCGGAGAGGGCGATCGGCTACCTGCATGCCGCCGGCTTGCTCGATCAGGGTGGGCTGATCGGCTAACCAACAACAACAGGGAGCGAATCCAGAGCCTCACCGCCCAGAGTCCAACCATAGTTTAATATAATTACCAAGTCTCCTCATCTCATTCATCAGGTATCATACAAAAATGAAATCTACAACTTATGTTTACTATTTACGATGTACAAAAGAAAACGGAGAAACAAGGAAAAGTGACACGCATTCTCTAATTTTTTAATCCATATCTACACTTTTTATATCTTGGAAAGTAATGCAAAGTTATATTGCCTTTATTTCCTTGAACGTTATTACAACCGTAAGAAGCAGCAGCACAGTATGTAACAAATTCTGGCCCTCATTCGAAATTACACCTCAACTACATAACTAACACTGTTGTATGGGATTTGCGATTCGTACTGCTCACGTGGAGAGTGCTGCGAGTCAATTTTAGTATGAATGTTTACAGTGGCGTGGCGGCAAGTATTCTCGCGTCCCTGCTACTTGTAATTACACCATACACAAAAGTTAATTTTTCTAACATTTGTTTTATACAGATCATGCCCAATGTCCAATATATATATATATATATATATATATATATATATATATATATATATATATATATTAGACTTAGACTTAGTTCCCATCTGGAGGTCTGCAGGTTGGGTCCCGTGCGATGCGTCTCCCCCGTCGGTAAACTCGCCACTGCGCCCCGTCTCTGGCCAGATCAGTTCTCTGGCGCCAGGTTAAACCCGGATTCTCTCTTTCTACCGTCTTGAGTCACGTCGTCTTTGGGCGTCTCCGGGTCCTCGATCCCACTATTCTTCCATACATCAGCCTTCTCGGAAGTCGGTCCTCCCCTATCCTCTCCACATGGCCGTACCATCTCCTCTGAGCATCCACCACCCTGTCCACTATGATGAATTTAACGCCGAAGTTGACTGTATCATCGGGTTTCAATGGCGAAATAGGGCAGCCGGCTCGCCACTTCTCTGCTACCCGTACTCAATAATAAACTTACTTCGTCTTAGGATTATACGTTATTATTGTAAATTTCTTTTCAAGGTTTCTTATTATTCATATAAAAAAGATATGCCTTATTTCAAAACGCATTTTTCAAACTACTAAAAAATTAGTTCTACTGTAGTTCTGCTTGATCTAAAATATATTTTATCTGCACAATTCACAATTATTTATGTCATGAAATGAAAATAACATTCATGTTATTTTGTATCTTCTAAAAGTTTACTCTCCTTTCATGTACTTGACATTGACATTGCTAGGAGATATATATATATATATATATATATATAAAACGTAAAGAACGACGCTTGTATAGGAGATATTCCGCGCAAGACGAGAGAGAGAGAACGAAACAAATGAAAAAATGAGGTAACCACCCGGGAATCGAACCCGGGATCTTCCGATTGCCGGTCAGATGCGATACCATTACAACATGGGCCTCACTCTTCCAAATGCCGTAATTCTTCTACATACTCGCAGAAACCAATGCCCCAAGGGGGCACCTCCCGCATGCCGTAACATTATATACATTCAACTGCAAAGAACACGCAGTATAAATAACGTAAATAACGACGCTTGTATAGGAGATATTCCGCATCTGACCGGCAATCGGAAGATCCCGGGTTCGATTCCCGGGTGGTTACCTCATTTTTTCATTTGTTTCGTTCTCTCTCTCTCGTCTTGCGCGAATATCTCCTATACAAGCGTCGTTCTTTACGTTATTTATACTGCGTGTTCTTTGCAGTTATATATATATATATATATATATATATATATATATAATATATACACACTGTACTATATATATATATATATATATATTATATATATATATATATATACACACTGTACTATATATATATATATATATATATATATATATATATATATATATATATAACTGCAAAGAACACGCAGTATAAATAACGTAAAGAACGACGCTTGTATAGGAGATATTCCGCGCAAGACGAGAGAGAGAGAACGAAACAAATATACACATTTCAACTGCAAACAACACACAGTATACTTAACGCAAAGAACGACGCTTGTATAGAAGAACATTCCGCGCAAGAAAATATATATATATATATATATATATATATATATATATATATATATATGATGAATAAAACCACGAAGGGAAAAGAAACACAAAGGGGTGCTCAAGCGCTTTCGTCTAATGACATCCTCAGGAACACTGGAGTGAAAGGACAGATCAAGGCAATATATAGGTTACAAAAATAAACATACATACATACATATTCATATATATATACATATATATATATATATATATATATATATATATATATATATACATATACATATACATAGTAAGCATAGAAACAATTGTGGGAGGAGCAAACATTTGTATGGGAGATTGACACTTTTAGCACTTCAGTCGACATTCAATATAAATTCAAATGGCTTGTTTATGAAACAGGTCACAAAAGAATAAAGAAATAAAAAATAAATATAAATATAAATTGAAAAAAATTAATTACAAAATAGTGCCTTAGTGATATATATGTCACAGCCTAAATAACCATAAAGAAATCGACAAATAAAAAACCACAAATATATATATATATATATATATATATATATATATATATATAACACACATACACATATACATATATATAGTAAGTAAAGAAAAATTGTGAGAGGATAAACACATTTGTATGGGAAAAATGACACTTTTAGCACTTTGGCCGACCTTCAATATAAATTCAAATGGCTTGTTTATGGAACAGGTCACAAAAGAATAAATAAATAAAAATAAATATAAATATAAAAAGTGCCTTAGTGATATATATGTCACAGCTTAAATAACCATAAAGAAATAAACCAACGGATAAAAAAAAAAAAAAAAAATTGTAAGTGGAGTCTACAAATTCAAGCTCAAAAGGGAAGTTTACAATCAATTTAATAGATGATGCCAAATTGATATATATGTCACAAAGAAATAAAGAAATAAACCAAAAAAATTAAAAAATAATAAAAAATAATAATAATAAATTGAAAAATAAATTTTAAGAGAGGCACACCAATTTATAAGGGAAAAATTACCAAAGGTTTTTAGTTATTGTCTGAATCATGCATATTATAGTCACAAACGAATAAAAAAGTACAAGTAAATATAAATTGGAAAACAAAATGATGCCTAGATGATATATAAAGAACCATAAAAATATATACAACATATATACGGTATATATACGAAATATAAACGCAATATATAAAGAATATATATATATATATATGCATAAGGGAAAAAATTACCAAAGATTTGTTTTTATAATTATTGTCTGAAAAAACGGTAGGTCGCAAAAGAATAAAGAAATAAAAATAAATATAAATTGAAAAAATTACAAATAATACAACTACACATGTATAACCGCATAACCAAATATATATACATATACATACATATACACACACACACACACACACACACATACATATATATACACATACAAGCTTGACCTTCGCGAAATGAGAAATCATCGCGCAGAACCTTTGTGAGGTTGTAAGGTAAGGTAAGGTACATACACATATATACATATATATATATATATATATATACACACACATATATATACACATACATACATACATACATACATATACATATACACACATACATACATACATATACACATATACATGCACACACATTTAACTGCAATGACCACACACATACTCACATACACATACATACATACACATACACGCATACAGCAAAAAATTGAAAAATAAAATTGTAAGAGAAACCTACAGATTTATAAGGAAACAAAGACAAAAACAAATTTTTACCAAAGATTTAACAACCTGCCCTTTTTGTTTAAATCCATTCTGAAGGAATTCAGAGCAACGGGATCGAGTTGAAACAGACCTTTACTCATGTTAAGGTTATTTGTAAGTTGAATTATAGCCGACTCAAGAATATTTCTATTAACAATGTTGCTAGAGTGAAACAAAACTGAAGCATTATTCCAATCAATACAATGGGATAACTCTGACAAATGGACAAAAAGGGCACTGGACAACTGTCCCGTTCTAACGGAATATTGATGCTGTTTTACACGCGTTTGCAAATCCTTTCCCGTCTGACCTATGTAAAAGGAATCACATTGCTTACACCCAATTTTATAGATAATGCCTAAATTATTGGTAGGGCTATTTTTTACTATGATGTTTTTCACAATATCCATTTTTCACAATATCCATTTTTCCCGGGCTTCTTAGGCATTGCTAATGTACTTAAACTTTTGGATATCAGTGTAGTTTTTTCATATAACAATATTGTGAAAAACATCATCGTAAAAAATAGCCCTACCAATAATTTAGGCATTATCTATAAAATTGGGTGTAAGCAATGTGATTCCTTTTACATAGGTCAGACGGGAAAGGATTTGCAAACGCGTGTAAAACAGCATCAATATTCCGTTAGAACGGGACAGTTGTCCAGTGCCCTTTTGTCCATTTGTCAGAGTTATCCCATTGTATTGATTGGAATAATGCTTCAGTTTTGTTTCACTCTAGCAACATTGTTAATAGAAATATTCTTGAGTCGGCTATAATTCAACTTACAAATAACTTAACATGAGTAAAGGTCTGTTTCAACTCGATCCCGTTGCTCTGAATTCCTTCAGAATGGATTTAAACAAAAAGGGCAGGTTGTTAAATCTTTGGTAAAAATTTGTTTTTGTCTTTGTTTCCTTATAAATCTGTAGGTTTCTCTTACAATTTTATTTTTCAATTTTTTGCTGTATGCGTGTATGTGTATGTATGTATGTGTATGTGAGTATGTGTGTGGTCATTGCAGTTAAATGTGTGTGCATGTATATGTGTGTATATGTATGTATGTATGTGTGATATGTATGTATGTATGTATGTATGTGTATATATATGTGTGTATATATATATATATATATGTATATGAATAGAAACGACATAAGTGTTAAGGAACGTTTCTGCACACGAGGAGGAGAGATAACGAATAATGAAAAATGAGGCGAACCGCCCGGGAATCGAACCCAGGGCCTTCCAATTGCCGGTCGGACGCTCTACCATTATGCTACGGACCTCACTCAATCACAAATCGAAATTCTCCCACATAGGGCAGAAACCAATACCCTGAGAGGGCACCCTCGCAAATCGTGAATATGCGCATATAACTGCAATGACCGCGCAGTATATAAATGAATAGAAACGACATAAGTGTGCAGAAACGTTCCTTAACACTTATGTCGTTTCTATTCATTTATATACTGCGCGGTCATTGCAGTTATATGCGCATATTCACGATTTGCGAGGGTGCCCTCTCAGGGTATTGGTTTCTGCCCTATGTGGGAGAATTTCGATTTGTGATTGAGTGAGGTCCGTAGCATAATGGTAGAGCGTCCGACCGGCAATTGGAAGGCCCTGGGTTCGATTCCCGGGCGGTTCGCCTCATTTTTCATTATTCGTTATCTCTCCTCCTCGTGTGCAGAAACGTTCCTTAACACTTATGTCGTTTCTATTCATTTATATACTGCGCGGTCATTGCAGTTATATGCGCATGTATATATGTGTATGTACCTTACCTTAACTTACAACCTCACAAAGGTTCTGCGCGATGATTTCTCATTTCGCGAAGGTCAAGCTTGTATGTGTATATATATGTATGTGTGTGTGTGTGTGTGTATATATGTATGTATGTATATATATTTGGTTATGCGGTTATACATGTGTAGTTGTATTATTTGTAATTTTTTCAATTTATATTTATTTTTATTTCTTTATTCTTTTGCGACCTACCGTTTTTTCAGACAATAATTATAAAAACAAATCTTTGGTAATTTTTTCCCTTATGCATATATATATATATTCTTTATATATTGCGTTTATATTTCGTATATATGTTGTATATATTTTTATGGTTCTTTATATATCATCTAGGCATCATTTTGTTTTCCAATTTATATTTACTTGTACTTTTTTATTCGTTTGTGACTATAATATGCATGATTCAGACAATAACTAAAAAACCTTTGGTAATTTTTCCCTTATAAATTGGTGTGCCTCTCTTAAAATTTATTTTTCAATTTATTATTATTATTTTTTATTATTTTTTAATTTTTTTGGTTTATTTCTTTATTTCTTTGTGACATATATATCAATTTGGCATCATCTATTAAATTGATTGTAAACTTCCCTTTTGAGCTTGAATTTGTAGACTCCACTTACAATTTTTTTTTTTTTTTTTTTTTTTATCCGTTGGTTTATTTCTTTATGGTTATTTAAGCTGTGACATATATATCACTAAGGCACTTTTTATATTTATATTTATTTTTATTTATTTATTCTTTTGTGACCTGTTCCATAAACAAGCCATTTGAATTTATATTGAAGGTCGGCCAAAGTGCTAAAAGTGTAATTTTTCCCATACAAATGTGTTTATCCTCTCACAATTTTTCTTTACTTACTATATATATGTATATGTGTATATATATATATATATATATATATATATATATATATATATATATATATATGCACTAGAATCACAAATAACACGTGACCTTATTAATAAGCAAACAACCACAAGGAAAAGGAAACACAAAGTCCGAGCGCTTTCGTGATATATTCACATTATCAAGGAAGAACAGAAAATAGACGGAGATTACAAAGTATTTGAGTTAAATAGACAAGCAAAAAATTCACAATTGGCACCTCAAATTAAAGGCCTTAAAGCCCTCTAAAGATTTTTTTTTTTTTTTTTTTTTTTTTCCCTCCCCAAATTGATAACATAATCTGTAGGCAGCTAAATCACTGAATAAAAAATATATACTGTATAGATGAAATTAGACAAAAAGAAAACCAATACAGAGAACAAAAATTATTATAATGGTTATTAACATTTAATTAAAACAGGCAATTAATAGGCAAGAATTTAATGAAAAACAAATAGATGATGTAGATAACAAATAGAAAACATAATCTGTAGGCTGATTAATTACTATACAGATGAAATTAGACAAAACACCAGTACAGAAAACCTAAAAAAAAAATAATTATTATAATGGTTATTAACACTAATATTTAATTGAAATAGGAAAAATTACAAGGCCCGAAATTAATGAAAACAAAGGGAAAGTTGCCATCGTCTTACAGAATTATTACAAAATTTCAACAAACAATCTGGAAAAAAATAGTTATCCCAACAGCAACCCACTTCAAACATCCAATAAACCACCCAGCAACCAAAGATTATACACGAAAGAAATATTACAATTAAACTAGACACATAAGAATGTTAACAGTTCTTACAATAATATTTATTTATTTAACCAGGGCAAACCATTAAGAGGCAAAAAATGCAATTAAGAAAACAGTAGGCCCATCGCCAACTTACTGACAATATACGAATCTAATTTGTACAACCCAGGGCTAATATTAAAGACCAAATCCGCATTATTCTTGATCACACTTGATTCCAATATATTTCTGCTAACAATAGATTTACTAAACCTTAATTTAGAAGCATTTTCCAATCAATGGGATGATTAGAATCTCTTACGTGAATGAAAATGGCGTTAGATTCCTGACCACTTCTTATACTGTATTGATGCTGTTTAATACGTAACTCAAGAGTCTTACCAGTTTGGCCAATGTAAAATTTATTACATATTGTGCAAGGGATTTTATATACACACCCATGTTCACTTAAAGGGGAGTTCTTAATCAATGAATTCTTAATGACATCCAAATTTTTGAACGCAATATTTACGTTAAAAGTCCTCAGCAGGTTCGGAAGCTCGAGGAAATTTTCTCTGAATGGTAACACTAAAACATTTTTTGTGTTATAAGGAATCTTATCCTTTACTTCGTAGAAGGTTTTCTTTGCCATTTTTAAGGACTTATCTATGCAGTTCTTTGGGTATTTTAAATCAAAAGCAATTTTGTATATTATACTAATTTCATCGTCAATAAACTCAGGGCTACAAATTCGTAGGCCTCTTAGAAACAAAGTAGAAAGAGCGGATCGTTTTACATTAATGTGGTGATCAGAATAATAATGTATATAGGAACAATTATTAGTGGGTTTTCTGTAAACATTGTACTTAAACTTTTTTCCAGACCTATATATTAAAACATCTAAAAAAGGGATCGAAGAATCTTTTTCTATTTCAACTGTAAAATTGATAGAGGGCCTTGTAATTTTTCCTATTTCAATTAAATATTAGTGTTAATAACCATTATAATAATTATTTTTTTTTTAGGTTTTCTGTACTGGTGTTTTGTCTAATTTCATCTGTATAGTAATTAATCAGCCTACAGATTATGTTTTCTATTTGTTATCTACATCATCTATTTGTTTTCATTAAATTCTTGCCTATTAATTGCCTGTTTTAATTAAATGTTAATAACCATTATAATAATTTTTGTTCTCTGTATTGGTTTTCT
Source organism: Bathynomus jamesi (assembly GCA_023014485.1). Taxonomy (NCBI): domain Eukaryota; kingdom Metazoa; phylum Arthropoda; class Malacostraca; order Isopoda; family Cirolanidae; genus Bathynomus; species Bathynomus jamesi. The sequence continues at coordinate 76,716 of JAJOZX010006799.1, read as the reverse complement.
TTTTGTCTAATTTCATCTATACAGTATATATTTTTATCAGTGATTTAGCTGCCTACAGATTATGTATCATTTGGGGAGGGAAAAAAAAAAAAAAAAAAAAAAAAAATCTTTAGAGGGCTTTAAGGCCTTAATTTGAGGTGCCAATTGTGAATTTTTGCTTGTCTATTTAACTCAAATACTTTGTAATCTCCGTCTATTTTCTGTTCTTCCTTGATAATGTGAATATATCACGAAAGCGCTCGGACTTTGTGTTTCCTTTTCCTTGTGGTTGTTTGCTTATATATATATATATATATATAATTTGTGGTTTTTTATTTGTCGATTTCTTTATGGTTATTTAGGCTGTGACATATATATCACTAAGGCACTATTTTGTAATTAATTTTTTCTCAATTTATATTTATATTTATTTTTTATTTCTTTATTCTTTTGTGACCTGTTTCATAAACAAGCCATTTGAATTTATATTGAATGTCGGCTGAAGTGCTAAAAGTGTCAATCTCCCATACAAATGTTTGCTCCTCCCACAATTGTTTCTATGCTTACTATATATATGTATATGTATATATATATATATATATGTATATATATATATATATGAATATGTATGTATGTATGTTTATTTTTGTAACCTATATATTGCCTTGATCTGTCCTTTCACTCCAGTGTTCCTGAGGATGTCATTAGACGAAAGCGCTTGAGCACCCCTTTGTGTTTCTTTTCCCTTCGTGGTTTTATTCATCATAAATATTTTTCACGTGTCACTTTCGTGAAATAATTTTTCATATATATATATATATAATTTTTTTTTTTTTTTTTTAAATTAAAGTAGTTTTAAAATTTGGCGGTGAAATTAGTCACTAGTCAGCTGATTTCTGTTATTGTTTGACTGAAACCATTTTATGTTGTTCCTTTTAATAGCTCTGAGGTTTTCCATTCAGAAGCTTACAAGCCTACTTTTGTATAGCTCATCTAAAAATTTTTTAGGGTCGTTTTTTTTTAACTTAATGGGCTTGAAGCCTCAAAGCAAGAACATAGCTCAGAGAAGACTCGCGATTGAAGAACTGATAGATCCTGAACCGAGTGTGAAGGGCCTCCTGATTGCCCTTCAAAAGCTTATGAAATGGCTAAATTCGGATATTCATCCAGATATGAAAATTTAGCAAAGGAACTCATTTATCATATTCTTGAATTTGAAGTAAGCTAGGCCCTAGGTAGTTTAAGTTATTACAGTAGATTTATTAGGTGGTTAATTAAAACCGCAGAAGCAGGTATCATAATGAAGCTATATTGTAAAAAGAACTAAGTATAACAAAAAAGGGTCCTTATGCAAAAAATGACATGGCCTGAAGTTGAATTCAAAAATATATTTTTTAGTGTATTTTGGTGTGGTCTGTTCAAATATGACCTTCATTTCTTGTGCAAATGAACAGAAATATGTTTGGGCCATGCAATGACAACTATTCGTTCATTGCGCAAGAAATGAAGGTCATATTCAAACAAAGCACACGAAAATACGCTTCAAAATGTATTTTTTACTACATTTTATACAATAAAGCATAACCTAACATGTTCATGTACGAGATTTTGTAAATGACATTACCACAGGAAATGTGCAAAACACCTCGGAATTAACCAGGGTAATTGTCTTTTTATAATGAGGGCAAACGTTTCTGGTCAATTTGGAGGTGCTCTGCACGAATCCGCTATCCGTTTCCTGTGCAAATGCGTAGTTTTCGAGATATTGTCATCTCGAAAACTACGCATTTGCACAGGAAACGGATGGCAGATTCGTGCAAACACCTCAAAATCGACCAGAAAAGTTTGCATTCGTGCTAAACACAACCTAACCTAACTTAGCCTAACCACCTAACCTAACTTAGCCTAACCACCTAACCTAACAGTCACCTTATTTTGGAGGATATAGTTCGGTAATTATTCGTTTAGTGCTTTTCCTCCTTCTGAACCAAAACACATTTTCCTGTTTTGTGGTGTGATTTGTTCAAATCTGAACTTCGTTTCTTTGGGAAATGAGCCGTTTTGAGAAATTTTAAAATTGAAAATTTCTCAAAAATGGCTCATTTCCTAAAGAAACGAAGTTCAGATTGAGCAAATCACACCCAAAAACACCAGAAAAATGTGTTTTGGTTCAGACCTAACCTAACCTAAAACTGACCTAACCCAACCTAACCCGCGTTTTTTCGCAATTTCTTACCTTAAATAGCACTATTTGGGTGTCTGTACAAATCCGCGGCGACCAACATGAATTTGTGGAGACGTTATTGAGAGGGATATTCACGGTTAAACAAGTACCATGCAAGATACAATAAGTTTGGCCACAGTTTGAGGTGGGATTTTTCAACCCACATGCCTTTCCGACGGGAAACAGAGAACGAACACTTTTTTTTCTGCTGTGCTCGTCCCTAGTCAATCTTGTGCAATAATATTGATCAGCAACTTCTCTATAATTACACTCACGACCACACTGCGGACAAATAACACGATTAGGTAAGACACAGTGATTCGTAAAGAAAGCTTCAGCACCGGCTTCTTTCTTATAAATATCTTGTATTAATTTATAGTAATCCAAATTACAACCTTCACAAATCATAATGAAGACGAGACTGAGAAACTGAGTATGCATTATCAGAGATTAAAAATGTACGTCTCTGATTGGTTGGATAAGGTCACGTGAAACAAAAATGATTTTTAATTGGTTGTTTGACCTATGTTTCCTAATTTTGCCACGAGATGTCTCCCCATAAAACTGGAGAGGGCGACGTTCGTTAAAATTTAACAGCGTTAAAAGCTAAGTACTCGGTCAATGGCCTATAATGGCTGCTTTTTACGTCTAAATTTTTTTAATTTTTTTTTTTTTCCATAAAAAAATAATTATTACATTTCCTTGATTTTTATCAGTTTCCCTGAGGTTTGAAGGTGTCCTGAATATGAATTTATATGTTAAATTGTCATAGAATGTCTCCTTCTATCGAAAATGAACAAAGCATTAAAACGAATATTAACCTATAGTTCTGCAATTGCAGTAAGGAAGTGATGCAGAACTGTAGAATCGTCAGGATGTTCTGCCAGTAATGAGGATGTCTATTTCCAGCACGTAAAACCCACGATTTCACATCCTTCCATTTTTTTTATGGCACCTAAACACCTTCGAGTCTTGTCTTAAAATACAGGCAGTATTACATTTAGGGCAAATCACGGATGTCGGAATTATGCTGTGATTGGAAAAAACCTCTAAACTTTTATTTTCATCGAGGCCAACAAGGCGGATTAGGTCCTCGAAATCAACTTCACAAGATTCACACGTCATACCAGTAGAACGAAAACCACCATACTGACCAGAAACAGAAAAAAGTAGCCAAAGCAAGAAAAAGTAGCCAAAAAAAAGCCAAGAAAAATCTCCAAAAAAGGTAGCCCAAATAAACAAACCAACCGAAATTTATATATATACATATTAGAAAGTAGAAAATATATTTTTAAAAAAAGTACATTTTATACAAATTTGCACAAGATATATATATTTTCTTATTCAGCGTTGATGGTTATTCAATATATATTGCTGTTAAGCTGGGTGTGACTGGGTCAAAAACGAATAACCCAATATCCCCCTCACCTGTTTCTAATAAAAATTATGGTAAATGTACAGTATACACCATCTCCCTTTCGAGGTGAAATTTATGTTTTTCCTATGGTTTTTGATGTGTTTTGAACGAATCTGACCTTCAAAACCGTTGGAAATGACTCGTTGACTCGTTTTTGAGAAAAACCCCCCTCCCCCCAGCCGGCAATTGAAAACGAGTCATTTCCGACGGTTTTGAAGGTCAGATTCGTTTAAAACATCAAAAACCATAGGAAAAACATAAATTTCACCTTCAAAATTGACCTAACCTAACCTATCCTAACCTAAATCACTTACTCTTGTAGGCAGCCCAGGAATCACTATAAATCACGGTAATTATGTGTTTTAAGTCACTCAGTCATTTTACACACCAAAATACATTTTTCTAGTAGTATTTGATGTGATTTGTTCAAATATGACCTCCATTTCCGTCGGAAATGAGATCCAACAAAATTATATTACTTTGAAGTTTGGCTCATTTTCAAGGGAAATGGAAGTCAAAATCTAAGCAAAACACATCAAATATTACTAGGAAAATGTATTTTGGTATTAATTAACCTAACCTTACCTAACCTAACCTAACCTAACCCAACCCTGGCTAAACTAGCCTAACCCTGGCTAACCTAGCCTAGAGTATATTAAATCCTCAAAATAATATTTGCACCATTCACATGTCATCGCCACAAACATCTATCAAAAACTAACAGAAGTAGACTAGCAACTTAAAAGGCCTAAGAACTTAAAAAATCTAGCTCATATATCATGTTCTCATGATGTCACCAATCAAAATATTGGAAGGGCCGGGAAAAAAATGCAAAAATGTCATAATATTCAAATGTACATAATTTGTTAAGTACGCATCTGCGAGCATAGTGACTTATATGAAAATGATGAGAAAATTATGCTTTAATATTTTATAATTATATTTGCTTTTGATATTCTGAGTGGGATAAAACTCATATTAACCCCAATCACAGAGCCAGGCCTAATGTACTTCTGAATGAGTGGAATGAGAGTTCCATTCCGGTACAAAAGTAATTCAAAATGGATGGAGCACAGTGATTGGGCAGACATGTAAAGAACACACAAACGAACGTACGAACATACAAACGAACGTACGAACACACAAACGAACGTACGAACACACAACGAACGTACGAACACACAAACGAACGTACGAACACACAAACGAACGTACGAACACACAAACGAACGTACGAAACACACAAACGAACGTACGAACACACAAACGAACGTACGAACACACAAACGAACGTACGAACACACAAACGAACGTACGAACACACTAGATACACACCAAAAAATGTTTATATCTCGAAAATGAAGCATTTGTGGCAGAAACACTATAGAAGGAAAGTGTCTTAGAATTTAAAATCTACTTAATGAACATATAATAATTGCTGGATGTTAGATGGGTGTAATAGTAGAATAATACCAAAATTATTGCGATGCGTAGAAAATAATAAATAAAATTTTTCCTTTAAGTAAAAATTTTTTTGGTTGATCATATTTATGGAGATATTATTTAATTAACGATATCCATTTGATGTGATGTTTTTCTGATTGGGCTATTTTTTCGCTACTCTGCCACTTAATTAGTTGGTTGGTTTCTGTTCCGGCTATTTTTTTCTCTAATTGGATTCAGTTTGGGTAATACCTCAGTTTGGTCATGTTTGTGATAGAATTATGACATGCTGTTCATGTGGTTTCAATTTCAAGAACTTGATTCATCATGTGCCCTAGATGAAGACTAAAAAAGTGCATAACTTATATTATTACATTATCATTTGTATAATTTAGGTCTCGGGGGTATGGGGTGGAGCCCCGTAAAGATCATGCATCATAAATTGATCGGTATAGGGTTCACTTTGTGATGCGTGATCTTTACGGGGCTCCCTATACCCCCGAGACCTAAATTATACAAATGATAATGTAATAACATGTTAAGTTATGCACTTTTTTAGTCAAAAATACATTTTTCTAGTATATATTTTTTTAGGTTAGGTTAGGTTAGGTTAGGTTAGGTTGGTTTCCAAAAATAAATAAAGTAATTACATGCAATAAATAAAGGTTTTATATCGATTGTGAAGTCAATTTCATAAAATTGAGATGAGGGGGATGTTGTATACAATTACCTTAACCAGAAAAGTTTGCTCTCGTCATTTTCACTTAAACTAACAAAAATATCATGACAACCTAACCAATCATTAAGGGTGTACAGTTGACCTAACTGGGCATTCAATTAACCTAACCACGCATTCAGTTTGACCTAACTGGGCATCAATTAACCAACAGGTTAATATTGGTTATTTCACCTAAATATCTTCTGATCTTTTCCTATTATCATCTAGGGCACATGACGAATCAAGTTCTCAAAGTTGAAACCACATGAATGGCACATCATAATTCTATCACAAACACCACAAAACTGAATCCACTTAGAAAAAAATAGCCAGAAACAAACCAACAAACTAATTAAGTCGCAGAGTAACATGTCATACCACCCCCGACTACAAATACACTAAATATATATATATATTTATATTATTTCATGTACTAAAATCATGTTTCTTTTCATTTGCACAGGAATGAAGGTTATATTTGACAGAGCACCCAGAATACACTAGAAAAATGTATTTTGAATTACTTCAGGCCATGTCATTTTCTGCATATGACCTAAAAAAGTGGCCAGTTAAATTAGTTTTTAGGGAAAATTTACTGCAGTAAAAAAGTAAATAATGCTCCATCGCCATAAAAATTAAATTTTTGAAACATGTTTGGTAGCTTGGCTTATGTTGGTTTTTTAGCCATATAGCAAGGGTGGATCTAGGGGGTGAGGGGGTTGATGACGTCTGGACCCCCCCACAGTTTCTTGCACATGCCCTTTTTTCAAGTGCAAGTGCCCTCTTTGGAAGATGTGTATGCTTCTGAAAACAAATTTTGTTTTTGTAAATAGATCATGGTTATTGTATTTTATTCAAATTCTATTTTGAGTCTTTATCCATGTACATTGTATTTCCAAATTTGTAGTTATAATGGTTTTCATAGGTGTCCCCCCCCAGGGGGCTGGGGTTGAATGACCTCCCTTGACAGGAAAGGTCCACTTTTGTAATCATAGTTATAACTAAGGCCATTCAAAAATTATGTATACTTTTTTCCACCAAAATTTGTACCCCCCATCCCCATATAACACTGTTATGGTAATTATGTCGCAAATGACATGGCTTGAAGTTGAAATAAAAAATATATTTTTTCTAGTGTATTTTGGTATGCTCTGTTCAAATATAACTTCATTTCTTGTGCAAATGACAGAAATATGTGTTGGGCCATGCAATGACAACTGTATTTCTGTTCATTTGCACAAGAAATGAAGGTCATATTCAAACAAAGCATACAAAATATACTTGAAAAATTATTTTTTTGACTACATTTTATACAATAAAGCATAACCTAACATGTTCATGTTAGGAGATCTCATAAACAAACGCATTACCACAGGAATGTGCAAAACACCTTGAGCAAAATTAACCAGAAAAGTTTGCGCTCATCATTTTTGTTTAAACTAATGAAAATATCACAACTCAACCTAACCAATCATCATGGGTGTACAGTTGACTTAACTGGGCATTCAGTTGACTTAACTGGGCATTCAGTTGACTTAACTGGGCATTCAGTTGACTTAACTGGGCATTCTGTTGACTTAACTGGGCATTCTGTTGACTTAACTGGGCATTCTGTGGACTTAACTGGGCATTCTGTGGACTTACTGGGCATTCTGTGGACTTAACTGGGCATTCTGTGGACTTAACTGGGCATTCTGTGGACTTAAACTGGGCATTCTGTGGACTTAACTGATTCTGTGGACTTAAACTGGGCATTCTGTGGACTTAACTGGGCATTCTGTGGACTTAAACTGGGCATTCTGTGGACTTAAACTGGCATTCTGTTGGACTTAAAACTGGCATTCTGTGGACTTAAACTGGCATTCTGTGGACTTAACTGGGCATTCTGTGGACTTAAACTGGGCATTCTGTGGAACTTAAACTGGGCATTCTGTGGACTTAAACTGGGCATTCTGTGGACTTAAACTGGGCATTCTGTGGACTTAAACTGGGCATTCTGGGACTTAAACTGGGATTCTGTGGACTTAAACTGGCATTCTGTGGACTTAACTGGGCATTCTGTGGACTTAAACTGGGCATTCTGTGGACTTAAACTGGCATTCTGTGGACCTTAAACTGGGCATTCTGTGGACTTAAACTGGGCATTCATTCTGTGGACTTAAACTGGGCATTCTGTGGACTTAAACTGGCATTCTGTGGACTTAAACTGGGCATTCTGTGACTTAACTGGCATTCTGTGGACTTAAACTGGGCATTCTGTGGACTTAACTGGGCATTCTGTGGACTTAAACTGGGCATTCCTGTCTGTGGACTTAACTGGCATTCTGTGGACTTAAACTGGCATTCGTGGACTTAAACTGGGCATTCTGTGGACTTAAACTGGGCATTTGTGGACTTAAACTGGGCATTCTGTGGACTTAACTGGGCATTCTGTGGACTTAACTGGGCATTCTGTGGACTTAAACTGGGCATTCTGTGGACTATAACTGGGCATTCTGTGGACTTAAACTGGGCATTCTGTGGACTTAAACTGGGCATTCTGTGGACCTTAACTGGGCATTCTGTGGACTTAACTGGGCTTCTGTGGACTTAAACTGGGCATTCTGTGGACTTAAACTGGGCATTCTGTGGACTTAAACGGGCATTCTGTGACTTAAACTGGCATTCTGTGGACTTAAACTGGGCATTCTGTGACTTAAACGGGCATTCTGTGGACTTTAAACTGGGCATTCTGTGGACTTAAACTGGGCATTCTGGTGGACTTAAACTGGCATTCTGTGGACTTAAACTGGGCATTCTGGGGACTTAAACTGGGCATTCTGTGGACTTAAAACTGGGCATTCTGTGGACTTAAACTGGGCATTCTGTGGACTTAAACTGGGCATTCTGTGGACTTAAACTGGGCATTCTGTGGACTAAACTGGGCATTCTGTGGACTTAAACTGGGCATTTGTGGACTTAAACTGGGCATTCTGTGGACTTAAACTGGGCATTCTGTGGACTAAACTGGGCATTCTGTGGACTTAAACTGGCATTCTGTGGACTTAAACTGGGCATTCTGGTGGACTTAAACTGGGCATTCTGTGGACTTAAACTGGGCATTCTGTGGACTTAACTGGGCATTCTGTGGACTTAAACTGGCATTCTGTGGACTTAAACTGGGCATTCTGTGGACTTTAAACTGGGCATTCTGTGGACTTAAACTGGGCATTCTGTGGACTTAACTGGGCATCTGTGGACTTAAACTGGGCATTCTGTGGACTTAAACTGGGCATTCTGTGGACTTAAACTGGGCATTCTGTGGACTTAAACTGGGCATTCTGTGGACTTAAACTGGGCATTCTGTGGACTTAAACTGGGCATTCTGTGACTTAAAACTGGGCATCTGTGGACTTAAACTGGGCATTCTGTGGACTTAAACTGGTGGCATTCTGTGGACTTAAACTGGCATTCTGTGGACTTAAACTGGGCATTCTGTGGACTTAAACTGGGCATTCTGTGGACTTAAACTGGGCATTCTGTGGACTTAAACTGGGCATTCTGTGGACTTAACTGGGCATTCTGTGGACTTAAACTGGGCATTCTGTGGACTTAAACTGGGCATTCTGTGGACTTAAACTGGGCATTCTGTGGACTTAAACTGGGCATTCTGTGGACTTAAACTGGGCATTTGTGGACTTAACTGGGCATTCTGTGGACTTAAACTGGGCATTCTGTGGACTTAAACTGGGCATTCTGTGGACTTAAACTGGGCATTCTGGGACTTAACTGGGCATTCTGTGGACTTAAACTGGGCATTCTGTGGACTTAAACTGGGCATTCTGTGGACTTAAACTGGGCATTCTGTGGACTTAAACTGGGCATTCTGTGGACTTAAACTGGGCATTCTGTGGACTTAAACTGGGCATCTCTGTGGACTTAAACTGGGCATCTGTGGACTTAAACTGGGCATTCTGTGGACTTAACTGGGCATTCTGTGGACTAAACTGGGCATTCTGTGGACTTAAACTGGGCATTCGTGGACTAAACTGGGCATTCTGTGGACTTAAACTGGGCATTCTGTGGACTTAAACTGGGCATTCTGTGGACTTAAACTGGGCATTCTGTGGACTTAAACTGGCATTCTGTGACTTAAACTGGGCATTCTGTGGACTTAAACTGGGCATTCTGTGGACTTAAACTGGCATTCTGTGGACTTAAACTGGGCATTCTGTGGACTTAAACTGGGCATTCTGTGGACTTAAACTGGGCATTCTGTGACTTAAACTGGGCATTCTGTGGACTTAAACTGGGCTTCTGTGACTTAACTGGGCATTCTGTGGACTTAAACTGGGCATTCTGTGGACTTAAACTGGGCATTCTGTGGACTTAAACTGGGCATTCTGTGGACTTAAACTGGGCATTCTGTGGACTTAAACTGGGCATTCTGTGGACTTAAACTGGGCATTCTGTGGACTTAAACTGGGCATTCTGTGGACTTAACTGGGCATTCTGTGGACTTAAACTGGGCATTCTGTGACTTAAACTGGGCATTCTGTGGACTTAAACTGGGCATTCTGTGGACTTAAACTGGGCATTCTGTGGACTTAAACTGGCATTCTGTGGACTTAAACTGGGCATTCTGTGGACTTAAACGGGCATTCTGTGGACTTAAACTGGGCATTCTGTGGACTTAAACTGGCATTCTGTGGACTTAAAACTGGGCATTCTGTGGACTTAACTGGGCATTCTGTGGACTTAAACTGGGCATTCTGTGGACTTAAACTGGGCATTCTGTGGACTTAAACTGGGCATTCTGTGGACTTAACTGGGCATTCTGTGGACTTAAACTGGGCATTCTGTGACTTAAACTGGCATTCTGTGGACTTAAACTGGGCATTCTGTGGACTTAAAACTGGGCATTCTGTGACTTAAACTGGCATTCTGTGGACTTAAACTGGGCATTCTGTGGACTTAAACTGGGCATTCTGTGGACTTAAACTGGGCATTCTGTGGACTTAAACTGGCATTCTGTGGACTTAAACTGGGCATTCTGTGGACTTAAACTGGGCATTCTGTGGACTTAAACTGGGCATTCTGGTGGACTTAAACGGGCATCTGTGACTTAAACTGGGCATTCTGTGGACTTAAACTGGGCATTCTGGGACTTAACTGGGCATTCTGTGGAACTTAACTGGGCATTCTGTGGACTTAAACTGGGCATTCTGTACTGGCACTGTAAATTAAACTGGGCATTCTGTGGACTTAAACTGGGCATTCTGTGGACTTAAACTGGGCATTTCTGTGGACTTAAACTGGGCATTCTGTGGACTTAAAACTGGGCATTCTGTGGACTTAAACTGGGCATTCTGTGGACTTAAACTGGGCATTCTGTGGACTTAAACTGGGCATTCTGTGGACTTAAACTGGGCATTCTGTGGACTTAAACTGGGCATTCTGTGGACTTAAACTGGGCATTCTGTGGACTTAAACTGGGCATTCTGTGGACTAAACTGGGCATTCTGTGGACTTAACTGGGCTTTCTGTGGACTTAAACTGGCATTCTGTGGACTTAACTGGGCATTCTGTGACTTAAACTGGGCATTCTGTGGACTTAAACTGGGCATTCTGGGACTTAAACTGGGCATTCTGTGGACTTAAACTGGGCATTCTGTGGACTTAAACTGGCATTCTGTGGACTTAAACTGGGCATTCTGTGGACTTAAACTGGCATTCTGTGGACTTAAACTGGGCATTCTGTGGACTTAAACTGGGCATTCTGTGGACTTAAACTGGGCATTCTGTGGACTTAAGCAGGCATTCTGTGGACTTAAACTGGGCATTCTGTGGACTTAAACTGGGCATTCTGTGGAACTTAAACTGGGCATTCTGTGGACTTAAACTGGGCATTCTGTGGACTTAAACTGGGCATTCTGTGGACTTAAACTGGGCATTCTGTGGACTTAAACTGGGCATTCTGTGGACTTAACTGGGCATTCTGTGGACTTAACTGGCATTCTGTGGACTTAAACTGGGCATTCTGTGGACTTAAACTGGGCATTCTGTGGACTTAAACTGGGCATTCTGTGGACTTAAACTGGGCATTCTGTGGACTTAAACTGGCATTCTGTGGACTTAAACTGGGCATTCTGTGGACTTAAACTGGGCATATCTGTGACTTAAACTGGGCATTCTGTGGACTTAAACTGGGCATTCTGTGGACTTAAACTGGGCATTCTGTGGCTTAAACTGGGCATTCTGTGGACTTAAACTGGCATTCTGTGGACTTAAACTGGGCATTCTGTGGACTTAAACTGGGCATTCTGTGGACTTAAACTGGGCATTCTGTGGACTTAAACTGGGCATTCTGTGGACTTAAACTGGGCATTCTGTGGACTTAAACTGGGCATTCTGTGGACTTAAACTGGCATTCTGTGGACTTAAACTGGGCATTCTGTGGACTTAAACTGGGCATTCTGTGGACTTAAACTGGGCATTCTGTGGACTTAAACTGGGCATTCTGTGGACTTAAACTGGGCATTCTGTGGACTTAAACTGGGCATTCTGTGACTTAACTGGGCATTCTGTGGACTTAAACTGGGCATTCTGTGGACTTAAACTGGGCATTCTGTGGACTTAAACTGGGCATTCTGTGGACTTAAACTGGGCATTCTGTGGACTTAAACTGGGCATTCTGTGGACTTAAACTGGGCATTCTGTGGACTTAAACTGGGCATTCTGTGACTTAAACTGGGCATTCTGTGGACTTAAACTGGGCATTCTGTGGACTTAAACTGGGCATTCTGTGGACTTAAACTGGGCATTCTGTGACTTAAACTGGGCATTCTGTGGACTTAAACTGGGCATTCTGTGGACTTAAACTGCATTCTGTGGACTTAAACTGGGCATTCTGTGGACTTAAACTGGGGCATTCTGTGGACTTAACTGGGCCATTCTGGGACTTAAACGGGCATTCTGTGGACTTAAACTGGGCATTCTGTGGACTTAAACTGGGGCATTCTGTGGACTTAAACTGGGCATTCTGTGGACTTAAACTAGGGCATTCTGTGGACTTAACTTGGCATTCTGTGACTTAAACTGGGCATTCTGTGGACTTAAACTGGCATTCTGTGGACTTAAAACTGGGCATTCTGTGGACTTAAACTGGGCATTCTGTGGACTTAAACTGGGCATTCTGTGGACTTAAACTGGGCTTCTGTGGACTTAAACTGGGCATTCGTGGACTTAAACTGGGGCATTCGTGGACTTAAAAACTGGGCATTCTGTGGACTTAAACTGGGCATTCTGTGGACTTAAACTGGCATTCTGTGGACTTAAACTGGGCAATTCTGTGGACTTAAACTGGCATCTGTGGACTTAAACTGGGCATTCTGTGGACTTAAACTGGGCATTCTGTGGACTTAAACTGGGCATTCTGTGGACTTAAACTGGGCATTTCTGTGGACTTAAACTGGGCATTCTGTGGACTTAAACTGGGCATTCTGTGGACTTAAACTGGGCATTCTGTGGACTTAAACTGGGCATTCTGTGGACTTAAACTGGGCATTCTGTGGACTTAAACTGGGCATTCTGTGGACTTAAACTGGGCATTCTGTGGACTTAACTGGGCATATATTGGTTATTTCACCTAAATATCTTCTGATCTTTTCGTATTAGTACTCACTGTTACATTTTGGGCAAATTAAGGATGAGAGAATAACACTGTAATTGATAAAAACATCCAATGCTTTGTCTTCATCTAGGGCACATGATGAATCAAGTTCTCAAAGTCAAAACCACACGAATGGTACGTCATAATTTTATCACAAACACCACCAAACAATCCAATTAGAAAAAAAAAAATAGCCAAACAGAAACCAACAAACTAATTAAGTTAGAGTAGTGAAAAATAGCCTAAAATTATACTCATTGGACCAAAAATGAGTGTATTTATATATATATATACCTATATATGGGCTACATTGTGGCCAATGTTGTAACTGCTTCCTGGAGATCAGTGAAGTTAAGCAACATTGGGTCTGGGTAATAATTGGATGGGAGCGTCCTCTGCACCCAGATTATGTAGTGACCTGCAGTTCGGATCCCACGTAAAGCTATAGGTCCCCTGCATCATATGACCTTAGATGTTGCGAAGGAGGTTAAACAACCCCAATTAAAAAAAAAATATATAGATATAGTGATGAGGTGAGAATATTCTGAGAATATTCTCTAAAATATTATTTGCTGAGAATATTTGAGAATTTTCTTTTTTCTTAGTTTTAAAATATTTTTAGATTGTTTTGCAGCTTTTTAGAGAATTCTAGAATATTTCAGAACCTTATGGAACTTTCTAGAATGTGTGAGAATATTCTAGACGACTCCAGAACATTCTAGAATACTCGGGAATTGGGAGAAAATAATATATAAAGGATGGCAAATTGAAAACTGAAATTGAACAATTAATTACAAGGGATATTTTTTATTTGTTTCTGACTGTTTTTGTATGATATATTTTATTAATTTCCATATAATTTTGAAAAAAATCAAATGAAATAAAAAATATGATTTTTCATACAAATCCATTTTTATTTATTTATTAGCTATTATACTGAAAAACTGAAATTGAACACTTAATTACAAGGGGTATTTTTTTTATTTCCAAAGTGTCTGAGATACATTTTATTAATTTCTATATAATTTTGAAAAAAAAAAAAAAAAAGATTTTTTCATAAAAAAGTATATACTGAAAAACTGAAATTGAATACTTAATTATTACAGGGATATTTTTTGTGTGTTTCTAAAGTGTTTGTCCTGATATATTTTATTAATTTCTATATAATTTTGAAAAAAAAAAAAAAAAAAAAATATTTTCATGAAAAAATCAAGATTAATCAGGTGATTAAATCATTTTGATTTAATCACTGCCATCCCTGTAAATACTGTACCATACTTTGAATTGAAATAGTCTTTATACAATGATTCAATAATTTTTTGCATTAGTTAATTTATTTATTTCTTCACTCATCCTCTCATTTACTTCTGACTTAGAATTTTCTCCATTTTGACAGGAACTGAAGTCAAGTTATATCGAATGTTGAAAAACCCCTCAGATATTCTAAAAAGAGAAAATTCTTGAAAATTCTCAGTCAGAGAATATTCTCAAGAAATTCTCGAGAATATTCTCCTAAAGATTATTCCAGAGAATTTTACAACATTATATATACACACATATATATATATATATATATATATATATTATAATATATATATATATAATATATATATATATAAATTAGTATAATATTTTCACCATTAATATGCATTTGCACAAAAAATGAGTGACAAATTTGAATAAAGCACTAAAACTACTGCCTGCAGTGGCTGAGTAGGCTGTAGTCCCCAAGTATTTGTATTGTCAAACCACCAGCACCTTTTCACGTTTCTGGGTTCAGGATAGTCAAGAGACTGGGCAAAGATGTAATCTCCTCTGGTATCTAGGAATGCCTCTTTTGTCAGTGGTTTATTTCCAGGAGATTATTCAGGTCCAACTTGCACATTAACTGTAAAGGACTTCCCCCGGTTCAGGTGTCTAAATCTGACTCTCCAATGAGTAGGAGAACCAACCACTCAGAGTCCAAGAAAGGGCTGGAATTCAAAGGTAGACCTAATAGAAGTAAACTACAGTGGAACCTTGCTTAACGAGTGCCTCGTATAACGAGAAATTCGTATAACGAGCCAAAAGAATGGGGGAAAATTACCTTGCATAACGAGCGACACTTTGCTTAACGAGCAAGAAATTGTGGGGAGAATTTGTCAGGGGAGGACGAAGAAACGCCCGTAGCAGAACAACAACCCTCCAGTGCAATAAGGGAGATGCTGAGATCTTGGGAATCTGTTGTATCATACGTTGAAAAGCATCATCCTAATAAGGCAGTGACTATGCGATCTACAAATTATTTAATGATAATGTTATCACGCATTTTCGTCAAAATTTAAAGCGTAGACAAAAACAAATGACTCTAGACAGTTTCCTCGTGAAAAAGGATCCAAAAGAAAGTGAAAGTGCCTCTAAAAAATTTAAAGCTAGTGACTGTGAGCTCGTCGAGAATGTATTGCATTGAACGAAGACGATTCTCCTCCTTCCCCTCAATAACCTCTCCTCCTCCCTGTCTCTTCATTTCCTTTGCGTGCGTCAGGAGCACTTCTCTCTTCGTAAGTTATTTATAAATTTCACCGTTTACTATTATTTACATTCTCTTTTGGGTTAATTTTTATTAATAATCTTTTCATTTCATGCATAAATAATTTAAAAAACGCCTTTAAATATCATTATAAATATTATTTTAAGTATTTTTTAAGCATGGAACGCATTATCATATTTTACATTGATTCCTATGGAAAAAAAAATTGCCTTGTTTAACGAGCATTTTGATAACGAGCACAATTCGGGAACGAATTATGCTCGTTTAAGCAAGTTCCACTGTACTCTGTTTGTTTTTTCTCTTTATTATATCTGAAATAAACAATTATTCAGCATGACAGTATAAACATAACAAAAAGACTGGCAATGAATCACAATTAACAAAACCTCTGGAAAACCAATAACACTTAGTGAGATTTGGCAGAAAGGATAGAAAGCAAGTGGGAGACAAGTACTGGAAAAGACTTGCACAGAATGTTAACCCCTGTCCCAGCCTAGTTACCCTCCAAACTTGACCCCCCCCCCCCCCCCCTTATGACCTGAGTTTCAATTTCGTTATACACTTTATACACTGGCTAGTTAATAGGGTTAGGGTCACCAGCCTGATTCCAGGGCAGATCCCAGTGGCCAACAGTGGTTGACACAACTAGTGATGTGAGTCATTTTTTATTGTCATTTTTTTTGTCATTTTTTTTGTTTAAAACGAAGATAGTCTGTTTTTTTTGTTTTTTTTGTTTTTTATTGTTTTAAACTTATTCCATATTTTTCTTCCTTTAATCTGGCTGCAGAACTGGATAGTTCTTTTAATTGGCAAAACATTTGTAATTGTTTGAAAAATTTTCTGTGATAACTGTTGTACCCAAATTACATTTTTAGTTTGCATCATATTTGAATGAGACTGATCTAATAAAACAATACAATTGATTTTACATTCGCTCATTGGTCTGTTTTAAGAGAAAAATTTTAGTACTGTGCCCTTTTTATTTTTGGGGGTGCCCTTTTTTCCTTTGGGCCTCCCTTTACTGAAATACCTAGATCCACCCTTGATATAGGCTAATTATAAAAATTATATCTTTGTATATAATTTTTTCAATGATATGTGAAGATGATACAAAAAACCATGGATTCAAGCAGCATATAGTACTTCTCGACTCATTATTTAAGGTATAATTACAAGTTTTTAATCCATAACTGCAAATGTTAGGCTTTACTACTCTTTGAATTTAAAATTAAAAAAGAACAAAAAAAACATATTTGGCATTAAATGGTACCAGACTTGAAAGTTTACTACCTATTTTGACGCTGAATATTAATTACTGTACAGTATAATCCATGCTACCAAGGTTTCTTTTGTTTGTTAAAGCAGTTAAGCCTCACCCAACATTTTTGTTTATCCATATTTATTCTGAAATAAACCAACCTAGCACTTCACTTTAGAGTTGGTAGGCAAATTAGCTTTTAAATTGAGTACAGGAATACCTCGGATAAGATGGTTTCAAACAGGATGGATTTTACAATAGGACGGATTGAATATTATAATATAAAATTAATTATTTAATGTAATATTTAAGATATTTATAAAAGGAATGTCAGTGCGACGATATATTAAGTTTCAAACAACCCGTGCGCGGTCTGTTCTACGGCATTTGTATCAGTACGAGTCAGTATTGTACCGACCACAGTGAAGTGCAGACGTGTCAATATTTTCGCTGCATAAATACAACCCCTATACTGTATTTATAAACAAACTTAATCATGACCGCTAAAAGGAAAACTCTGAGTGTCAATGAGTCTAATAAATGCAAATGGCTAACATTAGAAGAGAAGCTCTCTATTATAAAGAGTCATGAAGATGGTGCTTCATTTGCAAAAATCAGTCGTGAGAAAGGAATGAATGAATCGTTGGTACGCAAAATTGTTAAGAAAAAAGATCAACTTAAAGAACATGGCATCGCTACCGCAGATTATATGGCAAAATCATTAACAAGAGCCAAAAACTCTATAATGATTAATATGGAACGGCTCTTATCAATATGGATTGAAGACTGTAAACAGAATAAAATTCCATTAAGTCAAAGAGAAATTCAAACAAAAGCTGTGTCTTTATAATGACTTGAAAGAAGTTGGAGAAACAGAGAATGAAATTGAAGGGGAGACTTCTGAAGTCTTTTCAGCTAGTCGTGGTTGGTTTTTCCGATACAAAAATCGCACAGGCCTTCACAGTGTACGCATTATAGGTGAAAGTGCTAGTGCAGATACAGAAGCTGCCATGAAATTTCCTCAAGAATTTATAGAAGAAAATGGCTACACAGACGATCAAATATTTAATGCAGACGAAACTGGTTTGTTTTGGAAGAAACTGCCATCGAGATCTTTTATAGCCGAGAAAGAAAAATCATTTGCTGGCTACAAAGTGTCAAAAGACTGACTGACACTTTTGTTAGGAGGCAATGCGTCTGGGAACTTTAAATTAAAGCCGATGCTCGTATACCAGGCAGAAAATCCAAGGGCCCTAAAGGGTTATTCAAAGAGCACCCTACCAGTTTTGTGGCATGCAAACAAGAAGGCATGGGTAACCAAAAGTTTGTTTGAAGATTGATACACAAATTATTTTTGTCCAGCAGTTGAGTGCTATTGCAATGAAAATGAAATTGAATTTAAGATTTTGTTGGTGTTAGACAATGCACCAGGTCATCCCACTGGACTTTCAGATTTGAATGAAAATGTAAAAATATATTTTCTACCTCCAACCAATGGATCAAGGTGTCATCGCTACTTTCAAGGCTTACTATTTGAGGCGCACTTTTTCACAAGCCATAAAAGCCACCACAGGTGAAAATGCACAATCTTTGACAAGTTTTTGGAAAAATTATAACATCAGAAATGTTATAGAAAATATCAATCAAGCATGGCTTGAAGTCACTGCGAGTAATATGCGAGCAGTGTGGAAAAATATTCTACTACATTGTGCAACTGATTTTCGTGGTTTCGAAAATCACATTGCAGGAGTTGCAACTGACATTGTTAGCATTGGGAAGGATCTTGGATTCAAAATGTTGATGCACCAAATGTTATCGAGTGCATTGAATCACATTCGAAAGATCTAGATTCTAGACAATGAAACTAATCAATCTAGAACAACAACGAGTTTATGAAGAAGAAGAAGCGAAAGAGGAAGATGCAGAAGCAGAAGATGTTCCTACAAAAGAATTTTCAACTGGTGATCTTGCGCAAAATTCTGCAAACAGTCGACACTCTTGCTGATCAGATTATGGAAGGCGATCCAAACATTGAACGTAGCATTAGAGTTCGACAATCTATAGATGATGCTATTCGATGCTATAAAGATATGTTTGAAGAGAAGAAGTCAAAATCTGTGCAGACAACACTTTTAAAATATTTTATTAAAAAATAACTTATCTTATGTCTTCAATAAAACCTTTCAAAATATTTTTAAATTTCTTTTTGTGGAATGTTCAATTAAAATCTTTTTAAATATTTAGAAAAAAATATCTCATGTCTTTTGTAGCTAGTGTACAGTATACGGAATATAATAATCTTTATTTTTATAAACTTTGTTTACTTTTATACAGTTAAAACCTTTAAGTTCATTCTTATTGTTTTATTTCACATTTAAACATGTTAAATCATTATAATTATCGAAAATAATCACAAAAAACGTAATTTAAAATGTCTTGGAACGACCTACAGTATTTCCCATTAAAACATGCCTCGAACAGGGCGGTTTCAAACAGTGCAGCATGTCGGCGGAACGAATTAACCGTCTTATCCGAGGTATTCCTGTAGTTTATCAGAATTTTACCAGATCTAGTGCATCACCTGTCAATCTAAAATGTTAGTTTTGGATCTGGTGGCATTTTTCCTGTTTTGTATAGGATTTGGAGTTGCCTCCCTCCTTTTAGAATCTGAGCATCGCTTCTGCCAAACTTCTCAAACTGGACCGCATTTTGGTAGCTAGCTTTTGTTCAAGAGTGTAGATTAAATATCAGTAGGATCTAGTAAATATTGAATAGAAATATTACTATTACCAGTAGTCCAGTAAGCTACCCTTCAAGTTTAAGACTAAGCTCCATGAACTTAATATTGGTTCTGAGAACTCTAAATAAAGTAATTGAATACCTATATGCTACAAATTAAGTATACTTTTAGTTTAATTAAAGTTGTATTGTGCTGTGATAAGAGGAGAGAGTAAGGAGCATTGTCTAACTCTGCATGAAGAACCAAAATACTCAAACATACATTGCCCCATCTTAACAGTAAAAATTCTGTATGTTTACCAAAATTTCAGTAAATTTAAACATATGGTGGAACATTCCTGTCTTCTAATTTTTTAAGTAGAATATTGTGATTCACTCTATCATTTGCTTTGCTTAAATCCCCAAAACAACTATAAATAGTTGAATTACTGACAGTATATCTAAATGCATTATATTATTCCAAATCTTCATATATTTGTAAATAAAAATAAATTATATTGCTACTGAAGAAACCAATAAATTCATGAAGCTCACACTAGCTATATTTTCTGTTAAATATGTTAAATCTTATAAAAGCAATATACAGTATTTGTGATAAGTGTTTAAGCTTAAACCTTTGGACTGATTTCACTCATTTCAACACTGTAGTTGCTTAAGATAGAATAGTCACTGATAAAGATATTGCCTTATCCCCTTTTGCAAGTCTTCAAACCAAAGAACAATTAAAATTGTTAGAAATTTTTTTTCAGGAATGGGATGAAAATTTTACTGCAAGCATGAACTATATAATGTCTAATAATGTACCATCATTGCCTCGATGTTAATAGTCATTATGTTCAGCGATCCTTGCAAGGAATTTCTTTCAAGATGGGAATTCATGGCCATCAGAAAAAAGCAGAAAGACTACATTCATTGACTGAACAATTTCTTTCATCACCTGTGCTGGAAGATCAGGTTTGAATCATTAAAAATTAGAATTTTAATATGGCAGGCTATATATATATATACACTAAGTGGCAGAAAAATTGGCCCATTTGGAATATTGTGAAAAGCAAAAAAGTGGGCAAGCTTCTGTTTATAAAAGTTTTAAAATTTGAAAATATAGTTTGGCAACCAAATAACGAGACAAAACAACTTCAGCTGTGAACACACTTGCTGTAACAAATTTCTTACTTCTTTTAAGAATTTGACAGTCTGACATTCAGTTGCTCTTAGACTGCTAGTGCCACTTTTTTCTTGCACTAGTGGTAGTAGGCATTTACATTTAGTAACATATAGACTTCTAATTCTTTTGGGTTTCAGATTTGGACATTTACAATGGATCTGAGTGCCTTGAATGTTGCAAGAGTCGTCGCCCTAATTGAAGATGGTTGGAGCCAGCGTTACTTTGCCAATGCGCTAGGAATTCCAAGAACAATGGTTCGATGTGTACCAATGTTATGTAGAGAGAGGAGAGTACACCAGAAGACCAGGATCTGGAAGATCGTGCTGCACATCTGCCCGTGATGATCGTTTCATAATTTTGAGTGTTTTGCGAGATCATCGCTTGACTGCCACAAACATCCGCAATGAGCTGAAAAGGTCTCCAGATGTCAGTGTATCAGAGTGTGAGTGAACTGTTAGAAGGAGACTTATGGAAAGTGGCCTACATGCTAGATGTCTAGCAATGGGCCCAGAATTGTTCCCACACCACCGCAATGCTCATCTTGCTTTTGCTCATGAGCATGTCAATTGGACTATGGTCCAATGGGGACGAGTATTGTTCACAGACAAATCAAGTTTTAATCTTCAAACATCTGATGGATGGGAAAGAGTGTGGAGAAAGACTTGCCCGATGCACTTTTACAGAGAGGGTTGTTTTTGGAGGAGGCTCAGTCATGGTCTGGGGTGGTATCATTCAAACTCACGCACAGAGCTCATTGTTGGTGGTAGTGGGTCACTGATATCTGCAAGATACTTGGAAGAGATTTTGCTGGAGCATGTGGTCCCTTTTGCCCCTTTCATTGGTGAAGACTTCCTTCTACAGCATGATAACGTGAGACCTCATGTGGCAAGAGCCATTAGCAATTTCCTTGATGAAGCTGGAATTCATCAAATTGAGTGGCCTTCCTGAAGTCCCAACCCGAACCCCATAGAACATCTCTGGGACACAATGGGATGGCATCTTAGGGCTTGTCTAGTAGCCCCTAACACTCTACAGGAGCTACAACAAGCTTTAACTGAAGATTGGGAGGGAATCCTACAGGATGTGATCACTGATCTCATTCATGGGATGAATTGACGAATGGCTGCAGTCATTCAAGCTAGGGGAGGCATCACCTCTTATTAATCCTGGATCACAAGTTGTTTTTGTCGTTTTATTTTTTTTTTTTATTTTTTGTTTTTGTCAAACTTTTTTTTTTTCTTTAAAATTTCTTGTACAGTATTTTTTGATAATAAATTGCATTAAGCAGGTGTTTGGAGATTTTTTAATGTCCTCATGACTAAATTTTTGAGTTTTAAAACTTTTATAAATAGAAGCTTGCCCACCTTTTTGTTTTTCACAATATTCCAAGTGGGCTGATTTTTCTGCTGCTCTGTGTGTGTGTGTGTGTGTGTGTGTGTGTATATATATACAGTATAGTACCCTGGGTCTGGGTGGCCTAGTGGTTAAGACACTGGGGCTGGTGGGGCATGGTTCAGATTTCACATTACCAAAAGTATATATATACCTATGTTTTTTTTTAATTGGGGTTGTTTAACCTCCTTTGCAACATCTAAGGTCATATGACAGAGGGGGCCTACAGCTTTACGTGGGATCTGAACCATGGGTCTGCTACATAATCTGGGTGCAGAGGATGGTCTCCCATCCAACTACTGCCCAGACCCAATGTCGCTTAACTTCGCTGATCTCTGGGAAGCAGTATATATATATATATATAATGGATTAATTGGGAGGGGACCCCCTGTCCATTAAAAGAGTCCATTATATCCATAAATATATAAAAATAATAGTTAAATCCTATGGGGGGTGTTCCCAAAAAAATGTGTATAAAGCAAATCTATTTTAACCATGTTAAAAGGGGGTTAGGTTCCACCCTCCCTTCCACCATCATACATCTTGAACACTGGCTGCTGCACAACTGGGTAGAGGCTGCCACAGCTGACTTTAAGGTCAGTGGTAATAGATAACCACAAAACTAGTTTAGGACAATAAATTTATAGGTTATCATTATCAGCTGCTTTGTTTTTGTGCCTACAGTATTTAAGAATACCCCTCTACATCATGTTTCTGTAAAGACGTTCAATGACTAAACATGCAATAAGAGAGTGGAGAGGTAGGTGTGTATCACCACTCCAAAAAGTCTGAGAGAGATTTTGGTGTCCATTATATACAAATTCCATTAAAAGAGTATCATATCAGGGTTTTACTGTATATATATATATATATATATATAATATATATATATATATATTATATATATAATATATATATATATGAGGTGTGATCAAAAAGTTCAGTAAATAGTCCCACAACTAATGAACGTGTCACTAGGTGATGTCAGTGTGTATGACTGATATCATCATCTTGGCCACTTGCCACATGCCAACAAACACCATTCAACTACGCACCAGTGCACCGTGGCATTGCTTTGTGTGAGGGTGTTTTTGTGGTATCTGGTGATTTTGCAGAAAATGTTGAAATTTGAGCAACATGCAAACATCAAATTTTGTTTTAAACTTGGTAAGATGGCTATAGAAACGCATGGAATGCTTGCAGCTGTCTACGGAGATGAAGTTGTTACAAACAAGACTGATGGATGACCACTTCTTTCATCATCATCATCCAAAAACTTATTTCCTTCTCGAAACCCTCCAAAACAATTGCAAACAGTATTGTTTGTAACAACTTCATCTCCGTAGACAGCTGCAAGCATTCCTTGCGTTTCTGTAGCCATCTTACCAAGTTTAAAACAAAATTTGATGTTTGCATGTTGCTCAAATTTCGACATTTTCTGTAAAATTGCTAGACACCACAAAAACACACTCAACACAAAGCAATGCCACAGCGCACTGGTGCATAGTTGAATGGTGTTTGTTGGCATCTGGTAAGTGGCCAAGGTGATGTCATCAGCCATACACACTGACATCACCTAGTGACACATGTTCATTAGTCATGGGACTATTTACTGAACTTTTTATCACACCTCATATATATATATATATTATAAAAAATATTTTTTAGCATAAAATGTTAAAAATCACTTGTTGTGATTATAATAGGAAAATAGGATGTCCAGAAACTGGCACAGCACTAAAGCCAGACCATGACTCCAGATTTGAAAAAATTTACTGGAGCACAGCTCTGAATTTACTTTTTTTCCCCTTACACCACTAGATAGGTTAATGATAGTAAACTCTTGAATTGACGACATACCAATTACAAATTGTTTTAGCTAAACATAATAATACAATAATGTACAGTTTATAACTCACCTTAAGTTTATTTATTCATTGCAGCAGCAACAGTGGACGATGTTAGACCTTGCATGTAGGCATTTGTTGTGAATTTACCGCCATGTATGCTTGGCCACTGATCAATGGCTTTCTGTGTGATCATTACAGCAGATCTAGTGCCTGGAGCTGGACCCTCCTTCACAATTCTGCACAGCTTAGTCAAATGAGATGGCTTAATGGATCCTTTGTGTTCAACAATGTCCCTTCAGCTGGTGCTTCACTCCAGGCAGTTGATCCATCTTTATCAAAATGCTTTAATCTCTCTGTGATTCCTTTCCACAGCTGTTCTATATATTCTGTCAGCCAATTTATCACTGAGTCTTTTGTAAAACTACTTTCAGATCTGGTTCTGGATGGTCTAGCAACTTCAGCAACCTGGTAGTAATCAGAACGTTTCTTGATGTATTTGTAAACTTCATTTAGGATGTAATCCTCAGCTGTTAGTTCCTTTTGCTGCCCTGTGGTATCGTGCTTAAATTCAGAAACTACATCATTTGCATTTCCTCCATTAGCTAATTTGGAAATTGTTTCCATCACTCTTAACATAACGTTTTCCCTCCTTCTTTATAAAATATATTTTCTACAAATTCTGCACTAACTGTTTTTTGAGCTACTTGCAACATAATCTTTGTTACATAGGAAATCAATACATAGAACTTGGCACTAATTTCTTTCTCTTGTGGATGATCAAAAAAACACAATTTTCCACAAATCTGTCAAATTGATCAAATTCGTAATTAATCATGCGAGTATCAGATTTGAGTTTTGGTCTCTTAAAACCAATGATATTATCAAGAACCATATTGGTATAGTCAAGGCCTGATCTCAGATTTGAAGTGTGATTCTGAATAAAGTCTAAAAGCTCACTTAGTTTACAAATTTTCTTCAATGCATCAACGTGGGCTCTGTTCACAAGATGCATTAAAGTCAGGGTTGGCACTAGTGGGCCCAGCCCGAAAAAACCCATTTGAAAAAACCCACTATTTTACCCACTTGTGGGTTTTTTCATGAAACTTAAGAAGTGCATATGCAATTATTTTTAAAAATTGTCATATAGGCACCTATAATGATTTTACATGCAAAGCAAGCAAACATGAGTCAACAAATAGACCTACAGGTATAACTCTTTGGGTGAGGTAGCAGGTTATAGAGTGTAGACATCAGCCAATCAGGGTGTTATACATCCTGATTCTTCAGTCAACTGCATCTTCAAGGAATTTTCTACTTCTTCATGGATTGTATTTAAAAGTAGACCAGACAAATTTCGACGGGAAGGTGGAGTGTAGCCTGGTCTTAGAGTCTCTATCATTTCAATAAAATACTTAGACTCTGCACATAGAAATGGAATATTATTTGCATAAAAGAATTTGGCTATTTTGTTATCAATGACATTTTTCTGCAAAGTTGTTGTTGTCATGCCAAAATCGCTTACTTTCTTTTGAATTTTTCTTTTTTTCATCTGTAATTGTGTCAGTGGTGGTGAGGATGAGTCTGGATCATCTGAGAGGTCTATGTCATGGCAGTATGAAGATGATGTACTGGCAGTATTGTCAGTCTTGTTTCTTGATTCCATGTGTTTCAACATTTCATTAAATGCATTTTTATTCGCTCTATTTTATTACTTATTTCATTACTGCAATGTTTGCATCTAACTTTACTAGTCCCATCAATAATATTGACTTCACTCCATTCATGCCCTGATTTTCTTCCTGATCCAAAGGTCTTTGGCATTATTTAATGCAGTTATAACTTCAAACAGACTAATTCTGTAGGCTAGCAGTAAAGATAAATATGCTGTTGCCAGTTTGTTTTATTTAACTGTGAAATAAAGAAAAAATATTCAGTAATATGAATTAAATAGATATAACTAGCTGAATTAAGTTCCCTTTGGGAGCTGTAATTCATCTACTTCCAGCAGAAGACACAGGGGCCTGTCTTCCATAGGAAGTATAGCCTAACAAATAGGATAATTTACCACACCAAATTTAGTTCAAATTGGTCCATGTTTTCCAAATTTTGTTATGAAGCTCAATCTGAGAAAATAATAACTTTTTATGCTTAATTGCCTGGAAGGCAACCTTTTTGCTAAAAACAAGACAAATGTTATATTAATAGTGTACAGTACAGTACAGTATTATTATAAAATAAGAATAGGTAGGTCTAATATGAACTACCATATGGACATATGAAAAAACCCAATTTTACCCGGTTTTTTTCGGGTTTTAGGTGAAAAAACCCGAAAAAACCCACCTGGGGTGGGCTTTTTCAAAAAAGTGGGTTTCTTGCCAACCCTGATTAAAGTCCCATCGAAATTTGAAATTTTCTCCAAACAACTTTTTCATTTCGTTTTTAAATGGCTCGTTGTCCTTACAAAAAGCCCCATCTCCAACCATTCCAGATACCTTGGATTTAATTGCTTCTTCAGATAGTTTCAAGTGATTAGGAGACTTCAACACGTCAAAAATTTCATTGGCCAAATAAACTCCTGATTTGCTGCGTACTAAATTTATCCCAGCAAGTTTTACAGTCTTATCTTCTTCATTCATAACTAATACAACTAGCATGCTTAATCCCAAAATTGTTCCAATGTCAGCTGTTATTGTTACTGAAGTTTGTTCTAAGAACCACTTTACAGTTTGTTCTTTAAGTTGATTATCTAATAGCTCACAAATTGTCTTGCACGCATGTGTGCTATGATTCAAATTTCCAACCTCACAACCTGACCTATGTAATACAGCTAGAAGTACTGGATATAGAGCCCATGCAGTGTTTGTTTTCATTATGTAGTATAAGATATTGCCACATTTATAACTCTTCTATGCGTTTAGTAGTGTTCCGAGAAGATGTTTTCATCACTTCATAAACAGCAGCTCTTTGATGATGCTGAAGTTTAATTAAATGTCTCTTCAGGTGGGTTTTCAGATTTCTAAACCATCTCTCTTGATTTTCTCCTTGTTTGCATACATAGGTTAAATCTTTAACATTGAAGTAACCTTTTATGTTAGAATGTTTGTCTGTGCAAGCTATGCAATATAATGTAAACATTTTATCATCAGAAGCATCATCAATATCTTCTTGATTATCATCATCTTCATCCTCAACAGCTATATCTACATCAGGCATATTAGTGTCACTATTTGCAATGTTTTCCATTATATCACTTGGTACTGAAAATGAATCATCAGCATGCACTAGATCCTTCTTTTCCACCAATTTGAATGTAGATTTGATCAAATCATTGTTCAGGATTTCTTGTATTGATTTACACTTGCTTAAATGGGCTATGGAAATGTCAAATTTGTTGCTTTTTGCTTTATTAGATTTGGATGCAACACTTGAACTTGAAGGCATATTTTGACTCTTCTCTTTATTAACCACAACAGCTTAGTGAGTTTCTTTTGTTAGGCGCAAAATTGCATTCAATGTCTTCTGGATTTGGGAATTTTCAAATTCCTCTAAAGCAGTTTTGTTAGTCTGATGCGCAGATTCCTCACTTACCTTTTGTTTCTTAGGTGGAGAAGCACTTTCTTCAGTCTGTGAAACATCTAGTGAAAAAGTTTCATTTTCTAGATTAGCAGTTGATGAAGTTGGTTCATTTTTCTGAGGTCTAGCACTAGCACATTTTGTGAACAAACTAAATGACTGCTTTGCCGTATCTCTTTGCTGCACTTCATCCTGGTATTTCTTTACTGCAATATCTAAGCTGTGGGCCCAAACTCTGGGACCTCTTGTATTGTAACAAATATTTTTTTTTGGAATTAAAATGTTCCTCCCAGTTTTGCTTCTTTGAATATTTGTTCTTGCATTGACCACAAAAGTAACCCCTTTTAACACCCTCACTTTTCTCTCCAACTTCATCAATTTAGGATCCATTATTGATTATTGACTACCTGAAAAAATACAAAATAAGTAAAAGTTAGTAAATATAGTATGGTAAAAGTGAGTAAAAGTAAGTAAATATAGTACAATGAAAGTAAGTAAAAGTAAGTGCTTTAAACTTAGTAAAAGTAGGTAAGTTAAAGTAAGTAAAAGTAAGTTTAAACTTAACTAAACTTTTCAATTCTAGAGTCATGGTGGATTACTTAAAACCGCACAAGTAATTATCTGGCCAATTTATCAAACCTGGCCGAGATCAATGGAACATAGTCCAATCCTGATAATTTTATATTAAAAAAATATACGTTTTAATAAAATTTTAATTATCAAAACATTGAAGCTTAACAAAAAATAAAAATAATTGTTAAATATGGAATTACCAACTAAACTTAAAATAACTAAATTTGTAATTTAAAAAAATTGGTTTGTACAAGAACGTATACGCAAAAAATTGCATAACGTCTAGCGGATGAACAAAACCCAAACCCAAATTTACTTTTTCTCATGGTCAAATTTACTGGAGCAATGCTCCCAAGATCCCAGGAATCTGGAGTCATGGCCAGACTATAGGGCCTATTACTTGTATACACTAATTGCTTTTTATTTAGGGCACTGTGCAGTCTCAAGGGTTAAAAAGAAAATTTGTAACTCTTTTTTTTTCATGCTCAGAATAATGATACATATACTACTCAATTTTATCAGCTACTTAAATGTATAAAATTGCTAATTTTTTTAAAATGAAACATTAAAAAAGGGAATGAAAACTACCAGGAGATATTTTTCTTTTCTTTTGATTGTTAGCTTAATTTCCTGTTATAACTGATTCAGAGAAAAGTATGTTTTCAACTTTGAACATAGTTTAAAAGAAGTTGCAAGATAAGCTGGGAAAGGAGAAACCTCAAATGCTGATTAGACTGCAGTTGTTTAAAGGACAGTACACCAAATTAATAGAATTAAATTTTGTGTACTTGAATTGGGAGAGTGTATTTCTATTTTTTTCATAAAACTATATCATACAATATTTCCCCCAAGTTAAGTGCTGTACTACATTAGCTTTCTTTTGTGAAATGATATAGGAAAGTTAGGTTTGAAAAGAATTGGAAACTTTATTTTATCAGAGCTGAATTTTTCAAAGTCAGCCTTGCAATGCACTACCCATTTACAGCATTTATATGATGGGCCATACATTATAATGACCAGATTTTGATTAGTATAGTTCCATAATGTAAACTGACACTGAGTCTTCCTTATTTTTGACTTTAATTAGGAACTAGCTATAGAATTATACTAAAGTCAAATTAGCTGAAGCTAATAGAATAAGGGCAATAACCCTTATCATGGAGACATAAATAAGGGATGGTAGAGAAGTCTATGATTAAATTCAAACCCTCATGCATTGTAGCCAAAGAGAATCAGCTTGGTTGGGGTATGTCATTGTACTTTTTATAAAGAATGGATGCCTATATGACCTGATTAGATCATAGCTTTAATGAATGAGTTTATTAGTTAAATTTACTAGCATTACCATTTTGTATTATTCTCTTAAAAGTACAAAAAAATAATTGTAACGTGTTTCAGGGAGACTTAAAATGGTCCATTCTCTCTCTCCTTATTGAGCTTGGACAACATCCAGCAAGAGATAGCTTATCTTCTTCACTTATCAGTGAACCGAACATTGTCTCAGACATGGAGATGAAAAATGCTTTTGATTCCGATTGGATTCGGGAATTGATGGAAAAGTCATTTCACTTCCCTGATAAAGATGAAACACTATCTGTAAGTGTAGCATAATCCCATACTAGTAAATCTTTTGTAAACAAGTTATCTGTTTCCTTTAATTGAACATCGTATAATTTTTAGCTGAAACATTACCTCATTGTATTTTCTCTTGTCACCATAACACAGTGGTTCTTAACCTTTTTAGGCTCAAAATTTTGATGGCTACAGTATTTTTGTAAGTTCATGATCTCACTGTTTTTTCTTGATTTTGTAAAAGAGCAAGAAATTTTGTGCAACTGTGGCCTGACTAAATATAGGTAGGCTTTGCTTTTATTTCATTGATGCAAATCCTTGGAAGTCAAACCTCTGAATAGCTATGCTGTTATTTTGGAAGCCATTCTCTCTCTCTCCCTCATTTTTTTATTGCTCTCTCCTGTTTTAAGGTTGCTGCTTACAGGGTAAGTTAATCAGAATAGAGTCGAAGTAGTAGTGTTCTTTTTGCCAGTAAATGTAGTAGGGGATGCTGACCGAGTCTAGTTCCAGAACACAAAGTTTTCAGATGATATCACATTGGTAGAGACAGGAAGTTTGATGGGAACTCTTGGAAGTCAAAACTTTGGAGTAGATGTATTCAGTTTTAGGGATGCTAATTTGGGATGAAGTGTAGGATTGTTTTAGTACTGTTAAGAAAATTGTGGTATATTTAACTTCACTGGCTAGACCATAATTTCATACTTTCAAAATGTGGAGTGAAATTTCTTAAGAAAATATTAAAATAACACGCACACACTACTGGAGGAATTCTTAAATTAGGGGATACTTATATGCCAATCTCAAAACTAAATACATCTGCACTGTCTACCATTCTCTTAATTCTGCTGACTATGCAAAACTCTCTGACTCTCTCATTTCCAAAATGGAATACATTCTTTTCCAGTCTTTTTCCTGAAATCTCCATTCTAGGAGATTTCAGTGCTCACCACCACCACCCACCTTTGGCTTTCCTCCCATTTCACTAACATCCCTGGTGAACTACCATAGTTTACAACTTTGTCTTGAATGACCTAGAGCAGATTGTACAGAACTCTACTCATATCCCTGATTGCTGTGGAGATAAGCCCAACATTCTGGATTTAATTCTCACTACTTGCCCTCCTCCTTAGTTTATCAAACTTTTTTCTCCATTGGGCTCTTCTAATCACAATCTTATATCTATTTCTTGTCCTATCACTCCAATTCCGCCTTTAGAACTTTGGTGCTGCTGATTGGGAGGCCCTTAGGTAGTACTTCTCTGATTTCCCATCAAATGATTACTGTTTCCATGGTTGGGGCCCTTCTGAATGTGCTGAGTGCATCACAGAGGTGATTCTCTTGGGCATGGAGGTGTACATTCCATATTCTATTCCTGCGACTAATGCAAAATAACCTTGGTTTAACTTCGCTTGTTCTAATACTATCCACAACAGAAAGGAGGCTTTCACAAGATACCCTCACCATCCAACTCCTGACTCTCACTTAGCTTATATTTTTGCCCAGAATCATGCAAAATCTGTTCTTTGACTTACCAAAAGTTCCTTCATCAGACAAAAATGTGAAAACCTATCTAATTCTAATTCTTCTCCCTCTTTCTGGCACCCAGCCAAGAGCCTCTCCATCAACTTCTTTTTTGCCTGTTTTCCATTCCAATGGCTCCGTTGCCATCTCCTCTCCTGATAAAGCTCAAACTTCTGCTTCCATCTCCTCCTCCTTCCTACTTAATTATGTTTGAAATTAGAATATCTTCCAAGGATGGTTTTTCTGCCTTATCTGGGCTCAACTCTAGGAAGGCATACAGGCCTGATGGTTTCACTGAAATCCCAAAAAGAGGATGACCAAGAGTCAGAGAGATATGCGAGAAGATCGCCAGTAAGGAGTCCCTTGCAGAACCCATACTGACAATCTGAAGGAAGATCTACAGATCTACAGAAGCTAAGGCTAACAAAGACCCTAAGATCCACTCTAAGGTTAGCCCGAGAGAAAGGAAAGAGTAGGGGGTTAAAAGAGGAGAATAAGGGGTTAAGTAAGTAGCAAAACTTATCATTCGTGGGTTAACATTCATTCAGAAAAAGAGAGAGACTCACCATCATCATCCGCTGGCCACTGCTGACAAGTCGGAAAAATAGTCGAAGAGAATAGGAAAGGGGGTGAAAGATGAAAAGAAGTAAAATAAGAATGCTTACAAACCATGCAAACACAGTCTTAACTCAAACATTGTCATACCTTGCAAACTACAGACATGCAAGTAAAGAGAGGATAAGAAAAAAAAGTATAAAGAGTATAACAAAAAGTTGGTTAGTTTATGCTATGAGCTACATCTAAATTTGTGTTAGTCTAATTTTTCTTCTTTTTTTTTGCTGGCATGCCACAAGCTGGCATTAATCGTCAACAGACGAAGAGAGGTGTTTAAGAATCTTCTTATTAAGGATAGATTTAAAAATTTAAAAAGACAAGAAATCAAAGCAATTGGATGATAGGTGGAGGGTTGAGAGCAGTCACCCTTCTCTTGGGTGGACTGAATGAAAGTGAACTTCAAGCAGAAAGGAAAAGTACCAGATGAAAAAGTTTGCTTAGGCAGGGTGTCAGCACAGAAGCACAGTTCTTGAGAACAACAGGAGGAACACCATCAGGACCGTACACCTTCCTATAGTTGAGCCTAGATAGGGCAGAAGAAACATCTTTGGAGGAGATTCTAATTTTGGATATAATTAAGTTAGAGGTTGGAGGACGGAGGAGATAGTGGAACAGCACTGGAATTGTCCATGGTTGAATTGGAGGCAAAAGTTTTAGCAAAGCGTTCAGCTTTATCAGGAGAAGAGACAGCAACTGAGCTGTTGGAATAGGAAAGTGGAGAGAAAGAAGTAGTAAAGTTGTGTTGGAGAGATTCTTGGCTAGATGTCAGAAAGAGTGAGAAGAATTAGAATTGGATAGGTTTTCATATTTTTGTTTGATGAAGGAACTTTTGGCAAGTCAAAGAAAAGATTTTGCATGATTCTGGGCAAAAATATAAGCTAAGTGAGAGTCAGGAGTTGGATGGTGAGGGTATCTTGTGAAAGCCTCCTTTCTCTGGTGGATAGCATTAGAACAAGCGAAGTTAAACCAAGGTTATTTTGTATTAGTAGCAGGAATAGAATATGGAATGTATGCCTCCATGCCTGAGAGAATCACCTCTGTGATTTGCTCAGCACACTCGGAAGGGCTCCAACTGTAGAAACAGTAATCATTTGATGGGAAATCAGAGAAGTACTACCTAAGGGCCTCCCAATCAGCACTGGCAAAGTGCCAAAGGCAGGATCCAAAGGCCGAATTAGAGCAATAGGACAAGAAACAGATATGTATAAGATTGTGATTGGAGGAGCCCAACAGAGAAAAAAGTTTGACAGACTTAAGAGGAAGGATGAATGGTGAGAATTAAATCCAGAATGTTGGCCCCATCTCCAAGGCAAACGGGGGGATATGAGTATGGTGCTCTACAATCTGCTCTAGGTCATTCAAGATAGAAAAGTTGTAAACTAGTCCACCAGGGATGTTAGTGAAATGGGAGGAAAGCCAAAGGTGGTGGTGAACATTGAAATCACCCAAAATGGAGATTTCAGCAAAAGATTAGGGTAATACAGTAATAGAAATAATAACAGGTAAGAAAAAACACACACACACACATACACACATACACACATACACACACACATATGTACAACAGTATATGCCAAAAAGATATATGTATAAAAAATAAAAACTGGTTGTAGCAAAGCAAGAACCATGTGTGAGGACGTGATATTATACGAGTATGCATCCACAGTGAGACCCGAGTTGAAAGTTAGAAAATTATGGAATTCTAAAACTTAAAATTAAATTAAATTTATATCATTATAAAATCTTAAGATTAACAATTATAGAATTTGAAGGACTATGACAATAGCAAAATTATAAGATTATAAGGATTATAAAATTATAACATTTCAAGACCATAAATTTATGAATTTTTCTTAAAAATTATTATATATGGTATTAGAGTAATGATACATAATGATAGGTTATGTTGTAATAGGTTTATTTAACACGTGGGTCATGCTAAAGGCAATTCTGTTTGTAGATGATGCCCAAAGTTGAAGTTATGTTGAGTAGGAATTGTCACTTTGTCCTTCATGAGACATAACAGGAATAAATTTTTTTCTTTATTAATTTCTAATAGCTTGTCATCAAAAATTTTAAACATTTAGATTTCAGTACATAAACTTGGCAAAAGGTTATTATTGTAAATAAAAAGGGTTATCAGTGTAAATAAAAAATCCATAAAAATGTATGGTGTAAATTAGATTCAGTAGTAACTTTTCATGCTATCCTTTATTTTTCACTATCTTTCCGTACCAGGGCTGTGGAGTCGGTGATAAAATTTGCCGACTCCAACTCTGACTCCAAAAATTTTAACATTCCGACTCCAGAAATCTGACTTGTATAATTACGACTCCGACTCCGATGGAATGTTAAGGCCAAATTGATTACGATTAGCTTTATTAGGCCAATGGAGATTCATAAACAAGGCATTTCGTCACCACCCCATGACTCATCAGTTACTTAGTGGCTGTAACTATGCCTTAATGGCTTTTTTTCTCTATTCAAAAATTACAATAAATCCCAAAATACAAACTGATTGAAGCTTAAACAAAATAAGATTATTATTGGTTTAGAAAATTAATAAGATGTTTTTGTATTATTATAAGCATCCGTAATACGTAATATTTTCCATCAGCAGTGAGTGAAAAATATTCAGAAACAGCAGATTTATACTTTTGATGTGACATTACGCTGTTATCATTACTTATCAAATTGAAATCTAAAAATCTGAAAAAGATTTAGGGTTGCTAGTACAAAATTTTTAAATTTCCTTTTATTAATTATGTTAATTAATTAATTATAATCCTTATTAATTATAACTAACTATATTTATATATTATTTATATATTATATTATATATTAAAACATTAGGTTAAATCTATTTTATTCATAAAATTGAGCTAGGCCTAGGCTGCTATGGTTATAGTTGAAGGATTTGCACTGACTCCGACTCCATCCAACTATGCACTTCCGACTCCACGACTCTGACTCCACAGCCCTGTTCCGTACTACATAAATGAGTACATGAGATAAGTATACACATGGTGTGAATGAGCTCTGAAATTATTCTTTTTCTTTCAGTATAGTTTTTCCGTAGACTTTCCCATAAATCTTTTCCACTGCTAGCGAAAGAACCTTGTATGTTCTGTACTTAACCGATACTGCTATATTACTATTTGCGTCCAAAGACTCGCACGTTTATAAGCAGGGATGCCACTCCTTGGGATTTATCCTAAGATCTTGACATTTTCAGTAATACCTGGGGATATTGGGACTTCTTTAAACAAATATAGCAAATCTTGGGATTTTAATCTTGGGATTTTAATCTTGGGATATATATATCTTGGGATTTTTTACGAGTGGATCTTGGGTTTTTTAAATTTCTGAGTGGCATCCCCGTTTATAAGTATAAGTGTGGTAAGCTTGTTTAGTTCTTTATTTTCATTTGCTTATCTTCATTCTTTTTCTCTTTCTAACTTCATTCTTGGGCTAGCCTAGAGTGGCTGTGAGGGTCATTGTTAGCATTTAACGTATGTATGTATTTCATTTCAGCAATGATTTAAATTAATTGTCTTTTAATAAAGATCCAGAATCTTGCGTATATATAAGAAAAAAATATTTGTTTTTTGAGGATGTTTTATTTTGTTTTATTTTTTAATTCCACTTCAAATTTTCAAGATTAAGTTCATTGTCAGTTTTGCAGTTGTTTTAAAGAAATTTGAAAGGTGTTAGTTTTCTACAACAAATTTTAATCAGGTAAATTTAAATGAGAGATCTTAATACAATCTAGAGCTCCAGACCTAATTGAACTTTGCATACCCCTACATTCAAGTGTAACTCGGAACGTTACTTCATTTTAATCTGATAATTTC
Source organism: Bathynomus jamesi (assembly GCA_023014485.1). Classification (NCBI taxonomy): domain Eukaryota; kingdom Metazoa; phylum Arthropoda; class Malacostraca; order Isopoda; family Cirolanidae; genus Bathynomus; species Bathynomus jamesi. The sequence goes on along the minus strand of JAJOZX010006799.1, from coordinate 40,642 downwards.
TTTTCAGAGACCTTTAAATTAATTTTATTGAAATTTTTTCAGTATAAAAACTATTAATTTAAAAATTCTAATATGACTGATAACTAGTTAAAGTCCTTTGTTGGTCCCCTTTTGTGGGATAGTGATCGGATCCCATGTAAAGCTGTAGGTCCCCTTTGTCATATGATCTTAAATGTTACGAAGGAAACTAAGTAATTCTAGTCATTATTGTTATGGCCTTTAACTCAAAATTCACATTAAAATTTTTTATTCATTAAAGGAATGGTCGGATGATGACGAGATGAGACGATCCTTCTCTCTCGGAATTGAAGTAGACCAACAGGTGAGGCGAAAAAGTGTGAATCAAGGTTACAGAAACGCCAAGCTGATTGAAGAGAGAAAAGAAGAATTTTCTCATTAAGGAAACTCACCTGGCGAAATCTTGGCTCTCAAACACGATTCAGAGGCCTTGTTGGGACCCTGATTCCCAAAAGCTAATTATTAACACCAGTGATAATCCTAACAAGAGGTAGGCTAAGTACCTTTATGAGGATGATTTAAAGGACTTATACCAATTTGGTGTAGGTAATAAACCAACCTAACCTAACTTGTGTAACCCAGAATGACTTGTTGATTAACCCTTTATGGTCGGAATTTTTTGTAATGTTAAGTTATGAATGCGTATATTTGAAATGCTACCAATTTGTACTGGTCATCCTGAAAGGTTTAAAGACAAAAATGGTGTATTTTCAATGTTGGTTAGCATTAACATTTTCGTTTGTGCTAGTTACCATTCACATAACGTTGTCAGTATACCAATTCATTGATGTGAAATGTGAGATTTGTGTTTAAAGATGATATAATTTTAATCTAATAAAATAATCTTTCATTAGATTACACTGGGCAACGCGTATTTTATTGAATGATATCTGACACTTGATTCTAGGTAATTTGGGTGCGCTGAATACGAATTTCAACTCGGTTTGGCTCTATCAGGTCCTGATTCTTGTCGACAGCCTATGTGCCATTTTCCAGATTTTTCAAATTAGGACTAAAAATTAAGTCATGTGTTAAATTTTTTTTCAAGTTTCATGAATACAAGCAGTTCAATCTACAGTAAAATTACATTATAACGATAGAAATGACTTAAAATAAAAAAACAAACAGATATGAAGCTTTCACTGTGGCAAAAATTTTCTTTTGTAAGACTTTCTAGCGTATTTGCTTGTTGATGGCAGGTCTCTTTTCAAGCACCAGCAGTAATCAGCCATCATGTGGGAATCCCAGCGGCCTTGGTACCGTTCCTCCATAATTTTTATATCTTGGTGGAATCTCTCCCTTGTTCGTCACTTACATCACCTAAATTACTTGGAAATTGGTCAAGATGGCTATTCAAAAAATGCATTTTTATGCTCATATTGCAACCTAACTCTTTGTAGTCCCTTAAAAGTTTTTTTACGATTTCTTCGTAGTTATCTGCCCTATAATTGCCTAAAAAGTTTTCTATCAAGTCCACGAATGAGAACCAGCCATTTTTTTCGCGTTCATTCATGACATTAGGAAAATTGCTGTCTTTAATCATTGTTCTTATTTGTGGACCGTCGAAAATTCCCGCCTTGATTTTTTCATAACTTAAACTTGGAAATTTTGAAGTTATGTATTTGAAACACTCGCCGTTCGTATCTAAAGCTTTTACATATTGTTTAATGAGGCCTAGTTTTATATGCAGAGGAGGAAATATGATTTTATCTCTGCTCACTAAAGGTGGATTAATTACGTTTTTTTCTCCGACAGTAAGTGATGTTCGTGCTGGCCAGATTTGTTTGAAATAATGTTCTTCCTTGGCTCTGCTGTCCCATAAGCAAAGGAAGCAGGGATATTTAGTATACCCTCCTTGTTGTCCTAGCAGAAAATTAACCATTTTTAAGTCAACACATATGATCCACTCGTGCTCCCTATATTTGATAAGATTTAAAACCTTTTCTATATGTTCATACTTTTCTTTTAATTTTGTTGAGTGCCCAATCGGTATCGAGCCGTATAGATTGCCATTATGCAACAACACACACTTAAGACTTCTTTTCGAACTGTCTAAAAACAAGCGCCAATCATTTGCATCGTAAGACTCAACCCCCATCTTCTTTAACAAACTAACTATGTCGCAGCAATATACTAAACTATCCTCTGTTCTAAAATATTTAACAAGTTCTTCTTCTCTTTTTCTGTAAAATGAAATGTATGTGTTTGAAGTAAGCAAGTTTTTCTCTTTAAGTCTTGAAGCTAAAATTTCCGCAGCCTTTTTTGGCAAATTTAGATCCCTTACAAGATCATTCAACTCGGCCTGGTTAAACTTTTGCGGATCGTTTTGACTTTCAAATACGCTGGGGTCAAAATCGGTGTCTGACTCCTCAAAGTGCATAACAATATTTTCAGGAACATCTTCAACTAATTCTTGAGTTGGCAGACCCTTAAATTTTGGAATGGGGATCTCATTTGAATGTAGCACAGGTCGTATCGCGGTGTCGAAATTTGGGTACTCGATACAATGTTTATTTTTCTTAGTGAAGCCCGAAGTCTTGACAAAGCAAAGGTAGCAATCGGTCTCGTGGTTAGTAGGCTCTCGCCACACCTGATATGGAAAAAAAATTGTAAAGCGTTAACAAAAGCGACGAGAGACTTGTTTTTATGAATTTTATCAAAAGTTATCACCCAAACATTTAACATTTCTATGTGTTTCAACCTTATGCAATATTTGAGATTCTTATAAACATTTTCTGTAAATTTTTGTTTATGTACCTAAGTTACAATTACATTTAGGTAAGTTACAGTATACTAGTGATTAAATTACGTAGTTTTATGAAATCATAAACTTACCATCGGAACTCCAAAAGGTATTTTTGAATCCGAACCCTTCGTCCAATGTCGCAGTCTTTCAATGCATATAGTGCAGGCTTTATGTGGAGCCCACGATTTATCTTGGTCCCCCAGTTTTATGCCAAAATAAGCTAAGTAAGCTCTTTTTACGAAGTCAGTTATATTTGCTCGTTGATGTGGAAGTGTAAAATTTCCACATATATAACAGAAGGAATCAGGGTTGTTTTTGCATTTGAACTTTCTAGTGCTTGATGACATATTGCTTGATTGTTCTGCCAATTTGTAAAGGTATTTAAAGCCCTTAATTCATATAAATTTAAGAAAATCTGAAATATAAACACAAAAATTAGTTTAAATAGGTACTTATTATGAAATAGGTACTTACAATCTATGAAATTTAACTAGAAACATGGATGAGTAGGTACAATATAAATTACGTCTAATTAAATCAACTATATTAAATCACGATGACAAAATTACTCACTAAATCATATGCCAATTCAAAATTATGTTAATGCCCAAACTTAATTAACTAACTCAACTGACTGACTGACTGATTGAATTGACTGATTAACTCTGGAAACGAGTCGCTTTTATATATTTTAGTTGTCCCTCTAGAATACTCTACAGAGAACAGGAACGCTCGAGAAAATTTTAGAATTCTATGATATTTTTAGCTTAATTTACTAATATTAAAATGGGTTAAAAATGACAAAATTAAAAATATTTTTAGGGTGTTACATATAAAAATATACATAATACAACAATACCATAACAATAGGTACAAATACCTAGATAAAAACCTAGTTGCATAATGTGTAACTGCAAAAAGACTTAGCGAGTATTGAGAAAAAAACCTTTTTATGAATACGACGAAAGAGGAGGGGTGTTGAGCAAAATCAGGACCTGATAGAGCAAAACCGAGTACAAATTCGTGCTCAGCGCACCCAAATTACCTAGAACTAACTGTCAAATCTAATTCAATAGACAAAAAGTTGAAATTTGTTCCCCAGTGTTATGTAATAATAATCATACATGATCATTGATTTATTGTCAACATAGAAGCATTTTACACAAAATTGGTTGAAGCCATTTTATTGATGGATATTCCAAAATTTGCTTCACCACTTTTCATTTACAGATGCGGAAATGTGTTGACGGAGTATTTGGTAATGCGAGAATGCATCTGGGTGTTGTTGCATCCTTCAAGTGGATTCATATTTCTCCAAGATGGAGACAAATTCAAAACGAGACCTGTTGCCATTTCAAGTTTACCAAAAGTATGACACTTATTCTTGTTTTTGTTTGATATATCCCTATCATTGGCCAAGTTATATTTTCGAATCACAGTGCGTTCTGTTTGAAGTGTAATTCTAAACTTTATATATCAAGGCCATTGTTTTCAGCTGGACTTTTTTCCTCCATAATTTTTTTGCATTAGTATTTTTATTGACTTTTGTTACAGTATTGTCGTCTTTATGATAAGTATTTTTGTTGTAATGTGACTTTTATATATTTATTTATTTATTTATTGCTAATTATAAAGCGTAGCTTACAGTTTTATGATTCTGTAGGTAGCGCTACAACAGCTCCTGCATCCTATGACTTTGGCTGCCTCAAAATTATTTGTGATTGATAGATGGTTGAAAGATACTCAGTTGTTGATCATAAGAGAAGAAAGAAAACATTGGGGGACTTTGCAGTCGTACTCGGATGGTTTGCGAAAATGGAGAAACACTTTCAATCTGAAAGTTAACAGTTTGGAAAAAGAAATATTTGGGCAAGGTAAGGGTGGCATTATTAAGGGTTTATCATTGGATTATTACGGTAAGTATTATTTTTGTGTGAAGGAAGAACAATTTAGAGGTAATATTTTTGCAGGAATATTTAAACTTTTTAGAATTTATAGGTATTTAAAGGCTAGCACATTCCGTCAGTAAAATTAAACTTTGTGTGTTCAGGAGAATGCAGGTTTATTTTTTTAAGAAGTGCTTTTTATCTAATATTCTAAATTTGAGGTTTAAATATGGTAGCACTGCCAAGAAAAAATCAGCAGGTTCCATTACCAAAAACTTGTAAGTTTTTATAGGTTTCCATACTGAGACCAAGATAAATTGTTTCCTGGGATTTAACTCGTATGTCATTGAAGGGGAATAGTAGGAGTTTCGTTACGTGTCATATTATCCTGTCGGTATCGTTTCATCGCAAACTATCTACCAACAAACACGCATTGGCCTTGTATTTTTTTCTTTCCATTTCATGTGAAATACGCAATAATTTTGTATGGAAGCGTGTCATATTATATCATTAATCCTAAACCAAGAAAAGAAATAGAAGACTATTTGAGAGAAATATTTATTGTAGATTAGGGTGGATCGATTTTACATTTTTTTCGATTTCCATATTCTAATAGAGACAAAAACTTGCGCATGCATGAGAAAATAGCCTCTGCAAAATCTTAGCTTAATAGGTAATCATCTTCTGCCCCCAGCAGAGCGATGAAAATCATATTTTAGTAGTCAAAAACTTATTTTTCTTATAATTTTTAAAATATTTCAATATGCATCAAAATTATTCCTAATAACTATAAAGTCGATGAAAAAGACCTCATATGATCGTTTTTCCAAGCGCGTTGTCCTACGTTAATATCTTTTGCCCCCGGCAACAACGTCAAATGTTGAAAAAATAGGTAATTTATATACATATTTTCAGATCGGCTCTTTGTCTTAAATAATGCATTTATATATTTCCCATAGCATTTATATCGTTGCTTAGGCATGAAATAACACACCTGATGCAGGAGTGAAATGCCCCATGTACTGGGATTCTGGTTCTTGAACTAAAACTATATGCTCTTCTACCACAGTCCTTCTATGCTTCACATTGTCTATTTCTTCTTGTCATTGTTTTATCTTTACGTCCGTCAAAGAAAATGCCCTGTAATGGTAGCATGATCTTGTCATCTTGCTGATGCTCAGAACGAACTCTTTTTCTGGCTCTTCTTATCTTATTTCGATCAATCACTGAACTGACATCATCTTCTCGTATCCAGCCAACATCCTCTAACAACGAAGAAGCAATAAATGAAGCAGCTCTGTCTGAGACGCCCGTACGATCACAAGCTTCAGCAAGTACCTGGAGTTTCATTCGTGTTTTTTCCTTCATGTCATGTTTATCTCTCGGTGTTAGTTCATACGATGACGATGATTCTATAGATGTATCCTCGGTTTCACTAGAGGCTGACGAAGAAGGTTGTTCTTGAGAAGTTTCTTGTCGTTTACTAGTCGACGGCTCTTGATGTTCTGCTATTCCTTCTTGTTTCAATATCGCCAATCTTTCTTGCAAGAGTCAGATCTCGTTTTTATTTGTTGTTTCAACATCCAAAGTTCCTATTGCCATTTTGCGATCACTTCTTGGTCAAGTAAAAACTGTTGCTCTTTCAGTGGTACTCGTCGTTCACGAGGGCAGCTGCATTTTGTCAAATCAGGGCATTTACAAGCCGATATGTCAAATAAGGTGGTCTTAGTTAATTTCTTGAAGGCCTCAAGATTTTTCTGTAACGATTCGTTCTTCTTTTTCGCGTTCAGTGATTTGATGATGATAGCCATTTTATCACGATAACTTTTCAACATTTGATTTATCCGTGCTGTCGAAACTGTTGGAATGGAAGCTAATTTCCACAAGTATTCAGTCTCTCCGTGACCACAGCGGCGATGTCTTCAATGGAGGTTCCTTCTTTGATGATCTCAACTCAGTTCTCACATGATGGTAGTATTGCATCACATCTTCACATGTGGGAAAACATCGCAAATTCAAATCTTTCCCAGCACCAAATATTGGACACGTAACCGATCTTCTAGTTGTAGCGGTAGCCATCCTGTAAAGATTAAAGAATAATGTATTGTTCTGTTACGCAATAAAATCGAAAAAAACAGAGTTATGAGAAAAACAAACAAGGATATGAGCAGAGAGATTGAGCACACTGAGGACTCTGAGTGAGGAGCCACACACACACACACACACACACACACACACACACACACACACACACACACACACACACTCTGAGGACTCGAGGAGCCAGCTGCAAAATACACACCTGCCTTCGACGCTGTCAAAAGGCAACTGACGGAAACTGGCAGTGCGTACTGGCGCGTCAGTGGCAGCTGCTGCTGGCAGCACTCACCAGAGATGACCTTTAAACCCTAGCCTAGAGTCATAAAATTTTGCGTGTGTATTATTTCATGTCTAAGCAACGATATAAATGCTATGGGAAATATATAAATGCATTATTTAAGACAAAGAGCCGATCTGAAAATATGTATATAAATTACCTATTTTTTCAACATTTGACGTTGTTGCCGGGGGCAAAAGATATTAACGTAGGACAACACGCTTGGAAAAACGATCATATGAGGTCTTTTTCATCGACTTTATAGTTATTAGGAATAATTTTGGTGCATATTGAAATATTTTAAAAATTATAAGAAAAATACGTTTTTGACTACTAAAATATGATTTTCATCGCTCTGCTGGGGGCAGAAGATGATTACCTATTAAGCTAAGATTTTGCAGAGGCTATTTTCTCATGCATGCGCAAGTTTTTGTCTCTATTAGAATATGGAAATCGAAAAAAAATGTAAAATCGATCCACCCTATTGTAGATGTATGCTTTAGAGTAAGTAATGATGGGGTTATTTAACCTCCTCGTCAAAATCCTAGGTCATATAACGAAGGAAACCTACAATTTTACGTGGGATTCGAACCACGGGTTGCTACATAGTGTGGACGCGGAGGACGGTCTTCTATCCAACTACTATCAGACCCATTGTCGCTTAACTTCGCTGATCAACGGGAAGTGGTGTTACGACATTGGCTATGACGTAGCCCAACTAGTAATTTTTGTCACTGCTGTTATTCATGTACATTTCCTTTCAAAATTATTAGCTTCAGTCCAAAACACCCACTTTCTTCACCGAAAGCATATGTATAAAAATAAGAAACCAATGAGTCAATCACTATTTATTCAAAGGTGAACGCTTCGACCATAAAATGATTCGGTACTTCAACATTTTATTTTGATGTTTCACAGAAAGAACTTCGACTTTGTTGTGGCTTCTTAACGAATTAGAACCTTATTTATCAAACCTGTCTGCTATTTATAATGTTCATTGCAAAGCCTTCAACTTCCCTCAAGAACCACTCCTTAAAAGAACTTTTAAGTAAGTTGTTTTTATCGTTCGCCTGGAATCGGGTTAGCGTGTAGGGGTACCGAGAACAGTCACTGATTTTTAATGTAGTTTTGTGATGGTAACGTAAGCACTGTATATTCTATTTAGGAAGGGGTTCTATTTTAAAAAATGGACAGATGGAAGTCACATTTGTTGCTCGAGAACGTCGTAAATGAGCCAAAATATAATTTGATTGTTTAGTTTAGTCACAAACTTTCACCCAAGAAGGCAAATGTGGGACGCACACATAGCGACTAGTGTGAAATAATGCGTGTCAAAACCTGTTCCCATTATCTAGATTAGATTACTCCATACAATTAGAATGTCGATGCTCGTAAAATATAGGTTGTCCACAAAAGAATCGTGCAAATTCCATTTGAAATAAGCTAAGTTTGTTCGATTCTTTTGTGGACAACCTGTATACAAGTCCCATTAAAAATGTTGACTCGGAATGAGGTTGGCACAGTGAATTTCAATCACATTAATCTAATACAGTATTAATGAATTAATATTAGAAGGGGGCCAAAAAGCAATAAATTTGCAGATTTGTACCAGAGACTAAATATTAGCTCCGATCTTATTGTAGGGAAGATTTTTTAATGGGTTGAACTTTTCAGTCTTCACTTCCTTTCTTTAATTCACGTTTGGGAAGATGTCACTATAAATATTAAGGATTTCTTCATGAGAATCCTTTCGTTTTCTTTTTGGGTTCCTCTCATTTAACTGCTCTTGATATTTTAACATAAAAGTATGTTTTAATTATCGTTTGATTTACTTTTTTCATAGAACTGTAATTCATAAATATAACCACCGTAGTTCCATATATAAATTATCCTCAACGATTCCTATTTATCTAAGTCAAAATTTGATCAAGTTCGTACTTCGCTATGTTTGATACTTCAGGTTTTATACTGGTATTTTGGAACGCAGCAACCCTGTTAATCGCTCGATTTCCTGTAAAGACTGTTACTTTGTATTATCGGCTTTATCATCCTCTGGTTTTGTGCCTTAATGTTCTCAGTAAATTAGTTTTACCTTTCGCGAAGCCTTAGTGTCGATGTGTACTGTGTAGGCTTAACTAGCCTAATAATTTGTTTGTAATGTTGCAGGTTGTTGAGTCTTCTCGTGCAGAGTGTGGAAAGTGGAGTGAGAGGAGCCGATAGGGGGTGTCTTTTGGTCCTATTGAAATTCGCTCTCAAAAACCACTTAATGAGCCTTTATTTTCTTCTCTGGGGTACTAATCCATGTATGGAAACGTTATTACAGGAGTTCGGTATCGTAAAGTAAGTAAAGTACTAGTATGGTAAGCCTTGAGGATAGTTATAATAGGCTTATATTCGATGAGAACGTACGTTAAATAACTTAATGGTAAAAAATAATAGAGTTTTAGAATATATATATATATATATATATTTTTTTTTTTTTTTTTTATTTTTTTTTAATTGGGGTTGTTTAACCTCCTCCGCAACATCGAAGGTCATATAACGGAGGGGACCTACAGCTTTACGTGGGATCCGAACCACGGGTCACTACATAATCTGGACGCAGAGGACGGTCTCCCATCCAATTACTACCCAGACCCAAAGTCGCTTAACTTCGCTGATCTCCGGGAAGCCGTGTATATATATATATATATATATATATATATATATATATATATATATATACACACAGGGTGTCCCATAAAAACTATATACTCTTTATAGGATCATATATTTTATAATTAAAAAAAAAATATATATATATATTGTTATAGCAATTGCCAATGAAAGGTAAATTAGTAATCTAAGTGATCAAAATGTTATAGCGAGTTGTTTGCATATAAAATTTAATTAACTACGCCAAGTGCTCAAAATGTTCTCCGGCGGCATGAATGCACTTTTGAATGCGTCGACTAAGCTACCTTCAAGCTGAATGGCACAGTAAATCGACACAACTGCAGGTACTGGTCACTTGATAATCCACACGTTTATGTGGATAAACATGTTAATTTACCAGAATTAACAGCATGGTGTGGTTTATCATCCAGGGGTTTGGTTGGACCATTTTTCTTTAATGGGACAGTTACTGGTGCTGCATATCTTGACATGCTGCGGACAGAAATTATACCTGCAGTTCGGAAGTTGTTTGGAAATGATGACTTTTACTTTCAACAAGATGGAGCCCCCCCCTCATTATCATTGTGATGTCAGAAGGTACCTCGATGAAACGTTGCCTAACCGTTGGATAGGACAAAGAGGAAGCGTTGAGTATCCTCCACGTTCACCGGACTTGACTCCACTTGAATTTTACTTGTGGGGCTACCTGAAGGATGCAGTTTATGGTACAAGACCCGCAACACTTGAACACCTTAAGGATGCAATTAGGGAAAAGTGCGGGACCATCACAGCATCCACATTAGTCCATGTCTGCGAATCAGTTAATCAACGCATTCAAAAGTGCATTCATGCGGCTGGAGAACATTTTGAGCACTTGGCGTAGTTAATTAAATTTTATTTGCAAACAACTCGCTATAACATTTTGATCATTTAGATTACTAATTTACCTTTCATTGGCAATTGCTATAACAATATATTGTTCGGGTTTTTTTAAATTATAAAATATATGATGCTATAAAGAGTATATAGTTTCTTTTGGGACACCATATATATATAGGTATATACTATATATATATATATATATATATATGGTGGTTCTTATTTTTCGCAATTGCAAATTTCACCATCTCACCCCCTCAATATAGTATTCCATTTGACAAAAAACAAAATATGCAAAATCTCAAGTAATTATAAATATTCTTATTGGTGCCGCACAAGGACTCAAATTTAGTTAATTATTGAAACATAAATACACGAATTTTTTATTAGTGTTCCACTATAAGGGCAAATAACAGCAGTTAAAGAACAGCATAAACTAAATAGACATTGACCACTGATTAAGTAGAAACTAAATTGAACTAAACATTTTAAGACTGAAAGCATAGTAGATTTGGCCTAGTAGGGATGGTTGCTTATGAGGCACCCTTAAATATTAATTGATTTTAATAAAACTTCTTTGGTGCACGTTTTATATTAATAGGAAAAAATGCGGGGGTGAAACCCCGAAATTTTATATATTTAATTTTTCCTATACATATAAGAACTGCCCAATCAACCAAAATTTGGGGGTCTCACCCCCTTATTTTTTCCTATTAATATAAAACGTGCACCAAAGAAGTTTTATTAAAATCAATTAATATTTAAGGGTGCCTCATAAGCAACCATCCCTACTAGGCCAAATCTACTATGCTTTCAGTCTTAAAATGTTTAGTTCAATTTAGTTTCTACTTAATCAGTGGTCAATGTCTATTTTAGTTTATGCTGTTCTTTAACTGCTGTTATTTGCCCTTATAGTGGAACACTAATAAAAAATTCGTGTATTTATGTTTCAATAATTAACTAAATTTGAGTCCTTGTGCGGCACCAATAAGAATATTTATAATTACTTGAGATTTTGCATATTTTGTTTTTTGGTCAAATGAATATATTGAGGGGTGAGATGGTTAAATTTGCAATTGCGAAAACAAGAACCACCCTAATTATATATATCACTAGACACGGAGAAATACCGGGCATCCTGAAGAGCGTGAACATAGTCCCAATTAAGCACACCGGACAAAAAATTAGTCACCTCTCTCAGAATGTATCTAATACGTGTGACGGCGCCTCTGGCCTTGATAACCGCACGAATCCGGCGAGGCAGAGACTCTACGAGGTTGTGCATGTACTGAACATCGATTTGCTGCCACTCATTCATCAGCCGGTCCCGAAGTTCCGCCAGAGTCTGTGGGTGTCTATTCCTGCGCTTCACTTTCTGTTTCCAGCCTGAACAACATCTTCGACGCATTCAGGATTAAGGCTTCATTGGACCTGCGATGTACTCGTCGCCTCCCATCATTGGAGAACAAACAAAAACGGACTCATCGACCAAATTACACGTTTCCATCTGCCGCAGTCCAGTTTTTGTGCCTCTGAGCCCATTTATAACGTGCCAATTTGTGACTTGCTGTTAACAGCGGCCTCTTCCGTGGTACCCTGCTCCAGATGTCCATCGCATGCAGTTCTCGTCGCAATGTCCGTTCGGAAATTGGTCGCTGCGAAACCTCATTGGTTTCTTGGAGCAATTGTTCTCTGGTTTTGAAAACGATTTGCAGTTACTAGACGAGAAACATGCGGCGGCCCCTATTGTCGAGAATTGTATTCCGGCCACAGTTACGCCGTCGATTTGTCAGTTGATTGCGAACTACACCACTCTTTGTAAACTCGCTGGACAGTACGCGTTGACACACCAACAAATTGGCTACTTCAGACATTTTGTGTCCGTGGGCTCTGCCAAACACGATGGCTCCTTTTTGCCACTGAGTAACGTCTGCCTCACGACCCATTTTGCAGACTATATCCAACACACTTTGTTCTTCACCACCTCACGAAACAGATCTGATCCTGTGTGCTACGTCACCGCTACTTGTCACTTACCAATGCTACATCAGCGCCCTCTGTGTGACCTTGAACTTCCTACTATCGGTGCTATTAGGGGTGACTAATTTTTTGTCCGGTGTGCTTATAAAGGAGGAGATCGATCCGAGGCCAAAAACTATAGGCCAGTGTCACTTACATCTCGTCTCACTAAAATATTTGAAGAACAGTTACAGAAAATCTATGACTTTTTGGAAACTCGGAAAAAATTCAATGATAACCAACATGGGTTTCGGTCAGGCAGATCATGCCTATCACAACTAATGGAACACTACAACAACATTATTGATGCACTAGAAAGTAATGAAACTATGATGTACTGTACACAGACTTTGCTAAAGCGTTTGACAAGTGTGACCATGGAATCATAATACATAAACTGAAATAACAGAAAAGTAGGGAAATGGATATATATTTTCCTTAGTGAGCGGCGGTAAGTCATTACAGTACAAGGAGTATCATCATCAGAAATCAGAGGTCCTCAGCTCAGTACCACAAGGAACAGTATTAGCTCCACTATTCATAATCATGCTAACTGACATAGATAGGACATTACCAGAGACAGCACAGTAACATCCTTTGTCGATGACACAAAGCTCAGTAGAAAAATAAGAAACCCAGAAGATATAGGATCTCTACAAATCGATAAAACAGAATCTACAAGTGGACGGAAGACAACAATATGAAGTTTTAACACCAAGAACTTTCAGCTGTTTGGTACGGAAAAAGAGAAGACCTAAAATCCATGGAATATTATACCCCAAATGGACAGGAAATTCAGAGAAATTCTAGAGCAAAAGATTTAGGGGTTGTGATGACTGATGATGCGAAATTTGAAACAAATTAAGATAGCAGTAAACAGAGCAAAGAGAATAACGGGCAGATATTGAGAACCTTTAACCAAAGGGATAGGAATGTAATGATTCCTCTATTGAAAACCCTGATCATACCCAAATTGGAATACTGCTTGGTCCTAACATCCTCATATAAAAAAGACACTAGACAGCTGGAAGGGATCCAGAGAAGCTTCACGCCAAGATGCAAAGGGTGCAAAGAACTAAATTACTGGAAAGGTTATGCGAACTAGACCTATATTCACTGGAAAGTAGAAAGAGAGATACACCATTATTTACACTTGGAAAATAATGGAGAAACTAGTCCCTAATCTACTCTGAACCCTATAACTCTCCAAACAATGGTGGAAAGTAGAAACGGTAGACTGTGTCGTATTCCCAAATTAAAGGCTAGACAGGGAACATCCTTAACCCTGAAAGAAAATAGTTTTGTGGTGAGAGGACCAAACTGTTTAATCAGCTGCCCAAAGACCTAAGAAACACGAAGGAGTTGCAGTGGACATCTTCAAAAGAAGATTAGACACCTGGCTCAGAACAATCCCCGATGAGCCGGGCATACCTGTCTGTGTGAGGTGGAGAGCACAAGAAACCAACTCACTACTTCACCAGGCCAACTCGAGAGGAGGGACGACAAACTTGACCTTCGCGAAATGAGGAATCATCGCATGGAACTTTTGTAAGGTTTTATATATATTATATATATATATATATATATATATATAATATATATATATATATGATGAATAAAACCACGAAGGAAAGGAAACACAAAATGGTGCTCAAGCGCTTTCGTCTAATGACATCCTCAGGAACACTGAAGTACATAAAAGGTTAAGCCTATATATAGGTTACAGAAAGAAAAAAAGAAAAATAAATTACACACACACACACACACATATATATATATATATATATATATATACATATCCATATATACAAATACATACGTACATATATATATACAATAAACAGAGAAGTAAAATAAAAAATAAAAAATTAAAACCTTAAAGGATTACCAGTGAGGCGTACAGATTTGTAAGGAAAAAATATCGATTTTTAGCACAAGATCAAATGGATTATAAAAATACAAATTTATACTAGAACTCTACCCGGGTTTTACACACTGCTGCCTATGGTCAGGTTTCGATATATATAAAAAAATAAATGCAAATTAAAAGTTAATAAAGTAGAAGACAAGTTTACCAAAGATTTAATGTTTTACCCTTCTTATCTAAATCTGTTTTAAAGGAATTCAAAATAACAGGATCGAGTTGAAAAAGACCTTTGCTTATGTTGAAGTTATTTGAAAGTTGGATAATGGCAGACTCAAGAATATTTCTATTAACAATGTTGCTTGAATGGAATAAAACTGAAGCATTATTCCAATCAATACAGTGGGCTAACTCTGACAAATGGACAAAAAGGGCACTGGACAACTGTCCTGTTCTAATGGAATATTGATGCTGTTTTATACGTGTGTGCAATCCTTTCCCGTCTGACCTATGTAAAAGGAATCACATTGTTTACAACCAATTTTATAGATAATGCCTGAATTATTGGTAGGGCTATTTTTTACTATGATATTTTTCACAATATTGTTATATGAAAATACTACATTAATATCCAAAAGTTTAAGTACATTAGCAATGCCTAAAAAGCCCGGGAAAAATGGAAGTACTAAAATATTTTTTGACAAAGTACGAGTGTTAATATTGACACGATAGAAAGTTCGTTTTGCCTTGTTGAGACAAGATTCCATAAATGCAGATGGATAACACAAATCACTTCCAATACCGTTGATTTTTTCCAATTTGGCATCGATGTATTCCGGACTGGCGATCCTAAGGCGCGGAGAAACATTGATGAAATATGGCCTTCTTAGTGGGGGTATCATGTCCCGAGTAAAAGTGTACGTAGGACAAATTGTTTGTCGTTTTCCGATAGATACTAAACTTAAAACCTGGGCTTTCCCTATGTACACGCACATCCAAAATGGGATTGAATTGTCTTGCTCAACTTCTAAAGTAAACTTAATGGAGGGGACTTGATCATTTAACTGAAGGAGGAAGCTATCCATTAAGTTGAGCAAGACAATTCAATCCCATTTTTGGATGTGTGTGTACATAGGGAAAGCCCAGGTTTTAAGTTTAGTATCTATCGGAAAACGACAAACAATTTGTCCTACGTACACTTTTACTCGGGACATGATACCCCCACTAAGAAGGCCATATTTTCATCAATGTTTCTCCGCGCCCTTAGGATCGCCAGTCCGGAATACATCGATGCCGAATTGGAAAAAATCAACGGTATTGGAAGTGATTTGTGTTATCCATCTGCGTTTATGGAATCTTGTCTCAACAAGGCAAAACGAACTTTCTATCGTGTCAATATTAACACTCGTACTTTGTCAAAAAATATTTTAGTACTTCCATTTTTCCCGGGCTTTTTAGGCATTGCTAATGTACTTAAACTTTTGGATATTAATGTAGTATTTTCATATAACAATATTGTGAAAAATATCATAGTAAAAAATAGCCCTACCAATAATTCAGGCATATCTATAAAATTGGTTGTAAACAATGTGATTCCTTTTACATAGGTCAGACGGGAAAGGATTTGCACACACGTATAAAACAGCATCAATATTCCGTTAGAACAGGACAGTTGTCCAGTGCCCTTTTTGTCCATTTGTCAGAGTTAGCCCACTGTATTGATTGGAATAATGCTTGTTTTATTCCATTCAAGCAACATTGTTAATAGAAATATTCTTGAGTCTGCCATTATCCAACTTTCAAATAACTTCAACATAAGCAAAGGTCTTTTTCAACTCGATCCTGTTATTTTGAATTCCTTTAAAACAGATTTAGATAAGAAGGGTAAAACATTAAATCTTTGGTAAACTTGTCTTCTACTTTATTAACTTTTAATTTGCATTTTATTTTTATATATATCGAAACCTGACCATAGGCAGCAGTGTGTTAAAACCCGGGCAGAGTTCCAGTATAAATTTGTATTTTTATAATCCATTTGATCTTGTGCTAAAAATCGATTAACTTTTAATTTGCATTTTATTTTTTTTATATATATCGAAACCTGACCATAGGCAGCAGTGTGTTAAAACCCGGGCAGAGTTCCAGTATAAATTTGTATTTTTATAATCCATTTGATCTTGTGCTAAAAATCGATATTTTTCCTTACAAATTTGTACGCCTCACTGGTAATCCTTTAAGGTTTTAATTTTAATTTTTTATTTTTACTTCTCTGTTTATTGTATATATATGTACGTATGTATGTATGTATGTATGTATGTATTTGTATATATGGATATGTATGTATATATATATATATATATATATATATATATATATATATAATATAATATGTGTGTGTGTGTGTGTGTGTGTGTATGTATGTTATTTATTTTTTCTTTTTTTCTTTCTGTAACCTATATATAGGCTTAACCTTTTTATGTACTTCAGTGTTCCTGAGGATGTCATTAGACGAAAGCGCTTGAGCACCATTGTGTTTCCTTTCCTTCGTGGTTTTATTCATCATAAATATTTTTCACGTGTTACTTTCATGAAATAATTTTCATATATATATATATATATATATAACCCCGCAAGGGGGTTCTAAGCTCGTGCTCTTGAGTGCTCTTTGTGCTCGTTTGTACGTGCTTGTTTCTGGAGGTTTCACGTGCACCCTCCTGGCCCTAGCACCCAAGGATGATGGGGCTCGACCCTGCAGTCCTTGTCATCCTTGGTCTTTTTCCACTTTGACTGTCCCCTCCACCCTTTCTTTTTCCTCTGTCTTTCCTCTCACTTTTTCTTTGTTTTTCCGCCGAGATATGCCCTTTTAAATAGAGGCGAATCGGTTCTTCCTGAACTTAAAAAAATATATATATATGGGATTTTTTTTTCCTTGTGGGTTTGAAGCATATACAGTATGTGTGTGTGTGTGTGTGATACACACACACCGTGCATGGAACAAGGAACTCTTCTGGAAAAATTAAATCTGCTATAGTCCGAATAAGTAACGGTAAATGACAAATACTATAGTTTTTCCTTTTTCATGATGTTAGTCGACGTGGGCAACGGGTCATTCGCAAAGAGGCCCCAAAAATATAGCTTCTCTCTCCAACTATTTGAAAAGCAGATACGATCCAGCTTTGGGACAGGATCTAGTGTTTAAACCCTCCCAGCCCAACTCTATTCAGAACTTCAGTATAAACAAAAGACTCGTTGCATTCTTATAGCATTCCTTCTCATTGCATTCCTTCCTTATAGCAAGGAATAAAAGGACGAAGAGATGGTACATGTTTATTTACAAACGTTTCGTAAATTTCATTTTCCATCATCAGTGCTAAAATTATAGAATCAAATATATAAAAAAAATAAATAAATATAATGAACGGAAACGTATACAATATACAGTATTTAAATAAACGTGTGATATTAATGGTGTGTTTACAGGATATATTTAAGTAATTAAAATTAAAAATAAAATAATATAAAATATAGAAGAGTGATCAATAGTCTTTGACTATTGAGAATATAAAGTTAAATGTGAACAAAATTGAGAAGAGTCTTATCAGGTTATTATCGGGGTGAAGGGACTAACTGAGCAGAGGTTGGGAATATAATTGGTTGTTGGAAGGAGTCCATATTAGAAGAGTTGGAGCAGCCGGAGTGATCGTAGATTTCTTCTCAGTGGTAGGATATGACCATTTATCTGGCTATGTTTAAGTTAAAGGCAGAACTATAATCGTTGAGAATTGGTTTAATACTGAGGATGTATTAGGGACTCTAGAATGTGGAGGTCGGTTAGATAGTTGGTTGCGTTTAGGGATGTACCGGAACCAACATTTTAAGTTCCGACCAGAACTGACTGTAACTTTAAAAAGTAACCTGCCAGTTACTCTTTTATAGCTCTATGTAGGCCTAGTTATATTATGTAGGTGTACATTTATTAATGTAGCTGTGGGATAATTTTTAGTGAATATGGTATATTAAATGAAGCTGGCAGCCCTGGGTGTTACTTAGTACAGTGATGATGATAAATCAAATGTTTTTTTTTTTTTTCACTTGAAGTTTAAAGTAAATTTTCTATAAAGTCCTTTTTAAATAATACATATAGAGCTCAATTTTTTAGCATATCATAATAATATCATTAGCCATTGACTAATGTAGAAGCATTATGTCCTTTATTTGGAATTTCTTTTCTGTAGAAGATCAAGCTGATGAAGTTGCAGAATGCAAATTATGTAAAAAGGGCATAAGGAGAGGTGGAAAGGTTGTCTTCCTAAAAACTTTAGTACCACCATTACATAAGCATATGAAAGCAAAACATATGCTTCAATATAGAGAGAATGAAGAGGCAAATTCCAAAAAATCCAAAGCAGCAGAAACTTTAAAAAGCCTAAAGCTTAAGGGCCAAATTAAATAAAATAAACAGTCGAGCTTCACAATTATTCACGTCATTCATTGTAAATTGAAACGAATGTATTTATTTTATTATTAATAAAGGTTATTAATTTCATTTCAATTCAATTCAAAAAGTGAAGATGCTAAACCACCCGCAAAACAAAGGAAACTGGCTGCGATGGAACACCAATGTCTGTGAAAGAGAGCTTTAGTGAAAAAAGATTTTGGATATTAATGTCCAATGAGCCATTGATATTCATCACAAAATTATAAGCATGATTGCTATGGACAATCAGCCTTTTACCATTGTAGAAGATCAAGGCTTCATCGAGTTAATTGCCCACCTTCAGCCAAGATATATGATACCAAGTAGAAGATATTTTGCTGTTGTATTGCTTCCTCAAACTTATGAAGATGTAAAAAGTCGAAACATATTTCAAATTCATAAGTTCCGGTTCCGGCTGGGACCGGAACTGCAAAATTGAATTCCGGTCGGAAGTAACGGGCCGGAATCAAGTTCCGGTGCATCCCTAGTTGCGTTAATGATTTTTAAATTGGAGGGAAGTAATGGGTGGTTGTGAAGGTGGCAGTGATCCCTTATTGCTGATTTGGAAGGTTTATTTAAGGGTTGCGATATTCTGGTAGAAATACCGCGATGCTCCTCCATTCTTGTTTGATATTGACGAATGGTGCTGCGAATATAGTTCCTTTTGCAGCGAACACAGTTGAAAACGTAGATGGTGGGCGAAGCAAGGGGCTGAGGTGTTTTTTCTTTGTTGTTGAGGTATGATTTGATGCTGCTGCTGTTGGTGAAAACGAATTGAAAGTTAATTTGGAGGTAAAGAGGGGTGAGTAGGAGACGGAGTTCTGAGAGTATTTTGTTGCTGATATGGTCGTAATAGGGAAAGGAAAAGTATTGTACGTCTTTTTTAATGGTGGGGACCAGACATGGGGGTCAATTACTGGGTTTTCTATTACTATTATTTTTGATTCCTTCTATTACTATTACTTTTGTATGTGGGGTACTTCACTCATTTGAAGAGGATCTTTATGTCTATTTAAATGAAATTAGAAGCAGTGTGTTAACAAACACTTTATTTCAGACTCAACAGGTACAAACATTATACAAGAGCTCCATAGAAGATTAAGAGATAGTTGTCTGGAGCACTGACTAAGTAGGCCAGTGAATCACTGTGTATAATGAACATACAAATACAATAATCCAACCATGAAGTGATGTGCCAACTATCACTAACATAAGTAAAGTTATCACCAGGAAGACTACACATGAATGAAAGAGTCAAGTTATTATCTTCACAGAAGCTTTTTAAGTGGTTGCTAAACAAAGAATTATCAGTAAGCACATTAGCATTAAAGTCACCAATAATAGCTACACATGTCGTATCCAACTCATCAGTAATACTGCTGACCTGCCCCAATTTAATGAGGTAATCTTCATTATCAACTGCCTGAAAAGGCGTATAGATACACAGAATTACCCCTTTGCTTTGTCCGGAGCGATAGGGCGCGTCTCTCTGTGGTGAATACACCTTTCTTCGGTGTAAGGGCTTTCTCTGCCCTCGTGGACCATTGGGCCCGTTTGGGGACCCGGCTGATCTCCTGCTTCTTTTTCTTTCTTTCTCCTTTAACCCATTTTTTCTGGCTTCTCCCTGTTTTTTGGCGTCGTTCTTTGGACCTTGATTTTGACCCTCTCCTTGGCCCTTGGGTGTGGGAGGTGGTTGCCCTGCACCCTTGTCGCTTTCCAACCAAACCCAAACCCAAACCCTGTCCCTGCCACTTTTCACCGCGCGTTGGATGAGAGTGGCCGCCTTTCAGGCACAGGGACCGGGTGCGGGTGTATCTCCCCTGCGTGACATCTATCGGCGGTGGGACCAAGTGTGCCCACACTTCGCCTTTCCCTTGTTGGAGTCGGTGGTGGCTGGATGCGCGCGGGGGATGAAGTTCTTTTTTGTTTTGCTATGGACACTTCTCCCCCTCAGCTTACGACTACTGCTTCTCATTCCCGGACTACTACTCCTCTCAACACTCGAGTGGTGGGCAACCAGGCCCTCGAGTCCTTTACCACTGGAAGACTACAACCTAATGGGGTTGACCCCCCTGTGGAAGCGGAACGCTTGCACTCTCCTTTTCCGTTGCCGACCCCAGTCCATCCCTCGACTACGCCCTTGGACCTACACTCTCTGGAGCAGGGGTCTCGCCCCAGCCCACTTCAGCCACCTTCGGGCAAGTCAAGTTCCACCGAGGACTTGCCCCCACAACCCGGCTTCTTGCTCTCCCCATATGCCCCCCTCACCCGCCGTCAGCCCACCTCCCCACGGAGGGAGCCTCGCGGCGGACGGGGGAGCCGGCATTCGCGGCCGTCCTATCGACCGTTGAATATCCCAGTCCATTTCGATTCTACAGCCTCCCTCTCCCTCCCAAGTATCCACAAATTCCTGGTGATTCGGCCTACATCTGGGTCCCTCCCGAACAACTCTGAATGGACGTTACAGGCGATCCGAACCCACAGCAACTCCAGCCGCTATGACGTACGCCCACAGAGGGATGGCTCCCTCCTCGTAAAATCATGCTCAGCCGCAGAGACGAAAGCCCTACTCTCCGTCACTGAGGTCCTTGGATGCTCGGTGTCCGTTTCCCCACACCCTCGCCTGAACCAGAGTCAGGGCACTATTTACGCCACCCGCCTATTGTCGGTCGCAGTGAACGAGCTCCTGGAGGACCTCGCACCCCAAGGAGTCACTAAGATCTATCGTTTCACATCCCGACAGGGGGGCACCCCCTCCCCCACCCCACGTCTGCTCCTTACTTTCAACACACTAATCCCCCCCGGCCACATTGTATGGGTATGGGAGACCGCGCCTCATGCGAGTTTTCTATCCGCCCATACGTCCCAGACCCGACCCGTTGCTTCAAATGCAATAAATTTGGACATGTTAGCTCCGCTTGTCGACAGCCGCATCAATTATGTGTACACTGTGGACGACTCGCTCACCCTGACAGGTGCCCCAACACACCCAAATGCTCCAACTGTGAAGGAGGTCCGAGGCCTACAGGTGACGGACTTCCTTAGCCCCCGTGAGGCACGCGACAGGGTGCGGAGTCGGGAGGTGAGGCCGGGGGTGTCCTATGCCGCTGCTCTCGGCTCTATCATCTCGGCACGCCGCCCTGGCCTGCCGCCGAAACCCCCCCAAGCCACTGCTCCCTGTTCCCCTCAAAGAAAACCCTCGCAGGACCCGACGGTTTCCTGTCCCCCCGCCATTCCTCCTCTTCCCACACCTCACCTGCCACGAATTCCCCAGGTGTCTGGGACCAGGACACCCAGGTCCCATCCACCTCAAACCCCTCCTTCCCAGTACCCCCTGCACACGCCTGAACCTGCCACCCGGAGCAAGCTGTCGAGGCGGAGATGCCGGAGCGTGTCACCGGACCCTCCGGCCTTCCAACGTCTCTCTCCCTCTTCCCCTCGGACCAGAGGACGGCTCGGATCCTCACTCCACCCACCACGCCTACTACCATGTCCATCTCTCCCCATCGCAGAAGTCCCACCACGCCTACTACCATGTCCATCTCTCCCCATCGCAGAAGTCCCACCACTCTACCCCCACAGACTCTGACCATAGTGGCTGAGATCCACGACCCGCCCTGTACGACGGGACCCAGTCCGAACAATATCCTCCCCCCCGAGGATCCGGTGGATGCGGCCCTGGCGCAGCTGCACGGTGTGACCGAGGGAAGCTCGGCCGCGCCCACGCCCACGAGTCTTATGGATCTGCCCTTGCCTCCTGGTGCCATTTTCTCCACCCCTCCACGAGACCACTCTGATTCACCTCCTTCCACCCCCATCGTACCTAATCCCCCAACATCCCCGGCCCCTCCTTGTCAGCTACCCTGTGTACGCCCTCCCTCCCACCCGCCCGATCCTTTTGGTACCCCTTATCACCACCTCGAGTCCGCCATGAGACCCCAGATGGGCGGGGTAGCGCCATTTTGGGGCTACCGTGCGGCCGTGCCCCATCCTGGTCCGACCATGGAAGCCCGTCACAGTACATCCGACCCTCTCAGCCCACGATGTTCCTCTGCCTGCCGTGATCCACGCCTCCGGTCTCGCTCGGCCGACTCGATCCCGCCACCTCCGCGGGGTTCGACAGGCTGACCGATTCCTTCCCTGGTAAACGGTAGATAGCCAGCCATGCTCCCGACCAAGCCTTCAATTTCGCGAACTCCGGATCTCCCTTCATACTCCAACCTCCTAGCACCTACACCTTTACCCATCCCCCTTCATCAACTAATGGATCCCCCGAAAACCACAATAGTCCACTGGAACTGTCGAGGAATATTCGCAAATTATGAAGGCCTTACCTCCTTGCTTGCCACTTCCGTCCGGTGTGTGTCTGTCTCCAGGAGCTAATCCTGGGACCAGGCCATGCCCTGCCCTACTAGTTATTTTTGCACCGCCACCCTGCCTCCTACCTGCACTCGAAGGGGATCTGCCATCCTCGTACACCGCGCAGTCCCCTTCTACAACCTCTCCATCCGGTCCCCACTACAGGTGACTGCCATCCGGCTCTCCCTGGATAGACAGTACACCGTCTGCTCCATCTACCTCCCCCCCCCCATGCTCAAGTCTCCCGCGATGACCTGGTGGAAGTAGTGGAACAACTCCCTAGGCCCTTCCTACTGCTGGGAGTTAGTTAATTGATTAATTAGTTAATTAGTTAATTTTTTAATTTAGTTAATTTTTTAATTGTTAATTTTTTAATTTAGTTAATTTTTTAATTTAGTTAATTTTTTAATTTAGTTAATTTTTTAATTTAGTTAATTTTTTAATTTAGTTAATTTTTTAATTTAGTTAATTTTTTAATTTAGTTAATTTTTTAATTTAGTTAATTTTTTAATTTAGTTAATTTTTTAATTAAGTTAATTTTTTAATTTAGTTAATTTAGTTAATTTAGTTAATTTAGTTAATTTATTTATTTTAGCGATGTATCAATGGCAAGCAAATTTGCCGATGCCGATTATTTAATAAACAAAAACTTAAAATTTTTGAAGATTTCTTGTTATGTTGGTATCAAATTATTAATTTTTTAAATATCCTTCTCTAGCCAGCTTATCACCTGCAGTACCTAGTGTACAGTAGATTAATAAATGAATTATAATGGAGTAATAACATCATAATAGTAACCTGATTTTGAGTGAATTTTTCGTTTTAACTGGAATTTTGTTTCAAAACTGAATAAAAAATAGAGGAACAGGGAACACCTAATAGACCTACTGAAGTTCTGATTAATTCAGTTATTTGCCCATTTTACTCAAAGAAAATAATTTTTACATAAATCTTCATTACAACTAATTTATGATATCTTTGTTTCGTTTTCTCATTTTTCACCTTTTCATAGAGAAAGGTGAAAATAATAATTTTATGTATGGTGCAATAATACAGCAGGTACCCCCTAGCTATCTTTCAACAAAGGTCATGAATATATACACAAATCTAACAAGTGTGTTTATTATACAGGGTGTACATAAAGTCAGGATCTATTTTTGTGAAGCACTTGGAAATTATATGGAATTCAATCATAAAATGATAAAGTGGTAACATTTATTAAATAATTAAGAGTAGGATTCGACGTGACCCATCAGTATCCCTGCACAGCTCAAATCGTTCCGCAGCATTTCTAAACACATTCTGGAGCATTTGCGGGGTTATGTTATCTGCAGCAGTTCGTATACGTGTACGTAAGTTTTCAAGACTCGTAATCTTCGTCTGATAGACGTGCGATTTGATAAAGCCCCATGCAAAGAAATCTAAAGGGGTTAAATCTGGTGATCTTGCTGGCCAAGGTCTGTTGCTTCCGCGTCCGATCCAGCGATTCGGAAAACGTCCATTTAGATAATCCTGAACAATTTTGGCATAGTGACAAGGAGCACCATCACGTTGATAGATGACGGGGATAGGATTGTTAGTACCGTCATCTAACTGGAGCCAGTGAATTTTGCTTACCTGGAGCCGGAGCCGGAGCCAGAAACCTTGAAAATACGGCTCCATGGTCTGGCTCTGGGCGATATATTGCTACCTAAATTGTTATTTGTTAAATATAGGTTTAGTTGCAAATTATAATTCTTGTAATATATTACGAAAAATGGTACCATAGGATTCTTGGATTTTATGGAGGTGTGGGAGTTGCAGGAATAATCTGCAAATTTCCATTTTTTAACCATTAAATATTTGGGAAGATTTGTCTTAACAACACTTAATTATATAGGTAAAATTTTTTATGGCGGTGGAGACCTTAGGTAGGTAGGTACTAACTATTTATCTAAGTAGGTAACTACCTAGATACATACCTAGTAAGGTTGGTCCTTCTGACTTGGATTGAACTATTTTTATTTTAGGTCAATTATCTTGTATTGCTAAATTTCTTTTTTTCAGATTCTTTGTAATTTGTACTTGATTCTTTAATTATAATTATCAGTCTATGACCCTTCATAATGGATAGAGATTCAATAAAGAAGTCTGATATATTCAAGTATTTTACTGAAAGTTCAGATAAGAAACACTATGTTTGTATTTGTGAAGTTTCTGATGCTTTGGGAAATATTTCAACGTGTGGAACTAAAATTACCAAGCCTCAAAGCAAAAAGCCTGATGTCTCCTCAAGAGCATATAATTTGAAAATACACTTGAGTCGATTACATCCTGAAATATCAAAAATGATGGAAGAAAAGAAGCAAATGCTTGAGCTTTCAAGACCCAGTACTTCTGCCAGTTCAAAAACTAAAGCAAACCAGCAAAACATTACTAAATTGGACAATTAGTTATATAAATCTAGATATTTATTTTATAATTAACAGAATTTACTATAAAAGAGCCGGAGCCAGACTGTAAAAAATTTCTGCTCCGGAGCCGGAGTTGGAGCCAGAAGTTTTTTTACCGGCTCCGAAACCCTGCTTATAACTATAGTGGACCTGGTTTTAGTCGTTTAAGGTGATAATGATTTAATTGTATGCAACGATTGATTAAGGCAATGACTGACTGATTTATAATGATAGGCTGGGTTAATAATTTATGATGTAATACAGTATCACCGTTGGAATGAATGGTTATTTGATTAGGTCCACCATACTATTGGAAGTGACCAAAATGGCAGTGAGGGTCACCAGCTTGATTTACGCTCAAGCAAATTAATGTTAAGGTTATAAAAGACACCTTATGGGTTTTGTAGTTTATTATGAAAATAAATCCGTTATTTTATTCACTGTGATATAACAAAGAATTGACAGTAATTAATTGGTAGTTTTACGTTGTGCTTATGGCATAGGCTTAGCTAATGATGAAATGTTAATAGCTTAATTGACACGTATAAATAATACTCATCGATGGTATGTAAATGGCATGCAACATAGAACATTGGATGGGCCTAGCATGATATAAAGAATGCACGTGCGTTTGGTGCATTGAATAGAATACTTGACACTGATTAAATAGGCTAAATGATTGCGTGGATGCACAAGGAATAATTGATGCGGCCTAATAATAATGGATTGAAATGCTTGCACAAATATCATTTATATATAAGAACATTATGTGATGTTAAGTGATTACGTCAAGAGAATGTTTAATTAACACATAAATATATGAATTGAACATAATGACGGATGATACGCGGAATAACGGTATAAAAATGACACTTGAATTGGATGATAGGCCTACTGCGTTCTTTCTTGTGAGTCCATTGGAACGTGAATTACTCACTTTGGGAGCGTAGCCTGCTGTTCGGCGGTAGGCTAATGTAGGCTTCAAGAGTACTTACGAATATGATGTACTTAGCTTAGGGCGATGTAAAAACTTGAAGGCGGGCTGAAGACGAACCTATTACGCAGATTCGAGCTGTCATTGTCCGTTAAGCCTCTTGAGATGGATGTAGGCTTCGTGTAGGCCTGAGGTGATGTTACTTCTCGAGGTGCAGGCTGGCCTTGTGATATTGCAGGCGTAGGCCTGTGGTGCGGAAGATATCTCGAGGAACGTGGAGAAACTTGAAGGCCGACCCGGCAAACCGCAGGCCCGAAGTGATTCCGGTTGGGCCTCGAAGGATTACTTCTGCAGGCGGTCTGTAGATCTTACTTGATGATAACTGTAGGCCTTGAAGAAAGTAGCGGCCACGGCCCCTTGGCCAAGGGTCCGGACAGCGGCTGGTGGACGCGCTGCTCACATGATGACGTGCGTACGAGTGAGAATGAAAGCAAATGGAAGCTCGCTTTTATACCCTGGTGACGTAGGACTATACCAAATCTTAAGACGCTCGGTCCGCGTGTCCTTTAGTTTACAAAGGCTTCATTCGCGCCTTTCTTGGGAGGACACAGACTTTCCATTGTTTGACTTTTGTCCACGTGTGTTCCAAACTGTTTTATGGTAGCGTGGAAAGAAAGTATGTCTGTCGATTTGTTGGTCTATTTCTTGTCGATCCGCTACATAACTATATAACCCATTCAACACGATAGGTATTTCTCAACCGTACTACATATTAATTATACAGGGTAGGCTACGTAAAGGGGATCATTTTTACTCCTTCATAAAATGTATTACTGTATATTGGAATTCGATAATGTACATGCGATATTTTTTTACATTCTGTAAATTTTTTCTTATTTAGCAGAGATATTTTGCATAGAACAATGCAGCAGTTTACCGTAGAGCTCCGTATTTTTATTTTTAATGCCTATATTGAATTAGTCCCAAAGACTGCATTCCACAGAAATTCCAAATTTTGTATACTTTATTTCAAAGCAATAATACCATTGGTAAAGCAGTTTGAAAATGCTGTTCAATACAAATGCAAATAAGGGTTGTTCAGGACTTGGGTTAACTATGCATTCCACAAACTTTTTAAGATATCCGGCAGCGCATCTAAAGCAGTCCACGCAAATCAACAAGATGATGACTGTTGGAACAGAAGTTGCTCGTTGGTAGAGATTTCTGAAACAAGATTTAGGATTGCTTCCCTATAGAATTCAATTTGCAGTCGCTTAGCGAAACGGATGAAAGAAGGCAAAATCAGTTTTGTAATAGTTTGTGTGAAATGTTAGAAAATGAAGAGCTGGAGATGAATAGAATGACTTTTTATGACGAGTGTCATTTTGACATTAATGGAATGATGAAGAGGCAAAACTGCAGGTTCTGGGGTTTGAAAACCAGAAGAATATGAAGTGCGCCTATTATTCTCCCAAAGTGAGAGTATAGTGGGGTTTGAACTCGTGAAGAATTTATGGGCATTTTTTCTCTGAAGATCCCCCGAAATAAAGGAGGCAGTAACTGTGGCATTAGATTTACACATGCTGAGAAGACTTAATTACTCGTGGAATAGTTCTAAATTGTCTAAACACGTGGTTTTAGAAGGATGATGCCATATCCCATACATCAAATGAATGTCTAAACTGTCTCAAGGAAAAGTTTTGTGGTTGGTTATTAGTCACGAGTGAATTTCCATGGCCTCCTAGATCACCAAACCTGTCGCCTTTAGACTTCTTCCTATAGGCCCTAGGGCTTTGTCAAAGAAAAAGTGGTTAATACAAAGCCTACATTGATTGCTGAACTGAAGGACTGAGTCATGCAAATTCTTGCAAGTATTGATCAACAAACTACATCACCATCCAGAAAGCTCATTTCCCCACTTCGTGGGGGTGTATGTTTTAAGGGTCAACTTTCAAGGCAGAAACAGGGTAAGTGGCCGGCTCAACCCCACCCATTGCCAGCAGCATTCGGAAGCGAACCAGTGCCCCATCGCTCAGTTTGCCACTGTAACCACTGAGCTAGCGGCCGGTCAGAAACAGTATAAAAAGTAACGTTTTGCTGCATGTTCACAAAAGTATAGAGAAAGTGAGGGGTGCATATTAAAATATATGGTGGAGATGGGACAATTTTTTTTTTTTAAATTTGCGATTCATACGCGGGTTTTTTTTTATGAAATATTTGTAATTTTCATTTATTTCCCTTTCTTGGCTCACCCTGCAGGGTTTTTATTAAATTTTAATTAACAAAGCTTTGTTTGAATCTTCAGAAGAAATGTCAACACCAAATCAGAAAAATTAAAGAAGAATTTTGCTTTAGACGAAACTGACTATATGAATTTACCGTAAGTACTACTACTACTACTACTACTACTACTACTACAACTACAACTAAATAATAATAATAATGCAGATGCGCATTTATATTAGAGAACTATTTATTGAAATGATATATATTAAGGTTACAGGATTATCAACAGCGAGCCCAGTTTCCTGTTGGCCGAATAATCGTCATTTTATAATATTCTAAATGAAATAGATTCACTGACATCGGTAGAAATAGTCTTGGGGTAGGTGAGGGAATAAGTCAAGGATTTATCGATGAATCACACTAAATTCGTGTTGTTGTGCTGATTAATCGGTAAATCTGTAAATATTTCCTCTATTTACCTACAATGACAGTTTATTTTTTATTTATTTTTATTTTTCCAGTGGACTGGATTTTCTGAGAGCTTTACGAAGTCCATTGATGGAGATGTGCGAATTGAAAGAAATTGTAAAAGATTTAGAGATTTCATCAGAGATTGGTATGTTTATTCTTTAGAAAGTTTCCTACAAGTTCGAGAACCCATTTCTCGGTGCATAGAGATGGTGCAGGTAGCAAGTTTGGTGTTACGAGTCTACCATTTATATGACGTAGGAGTAAACTCGCAACTTAATGACATTCTAGCGGGTAAAAGAGCATGGGTAATTTAGGGTGGTCCAAAAAATAAAATTTTGTAATTTTTTACCTCCACATGGCTGTTCCTGTTCCTATATCTATCAAACATCTCCATGCCAAATTTCAGCCTAATTGAATGATATTTACTGGTCGCTATGAATTTCATTTTCCTACTCATTTTCTAGTAGATTGATTTTCTGGGTTAAAAAATTAAAAAACAAGGGCAAATACTAGTTTATTTGCTTGAAAACAAATTAAATCTCAAAGAAAACAGCTTATTTTTTTTAGAAAACAGAATAACTCTTAAAAAACATTAATTTTTAAAGAATGAAAATGATACGTTTAGTAGAAAATTACATTTATCATTCGTTTATAACATACATCATTACTAAGATTAACGAATCATCACTGACTCCTTCGAAGACATGAGTAGTCTTGGCGATGTTTTGCTACTAATCGGAGGATGAATTGTTTTTGTTCTTTATCCTTCGTCAAAGATGTATTATATGCCTTGATAAGGGCGATACCCCTCCGCCGAATCATTGACAACTTTAGATTGATCGCTATGCGTTGAAACTCTTGAAGCAATCATCCTCCGTCCAGGAATTGGGATCGGTCCTCAGGAAAGTATCCTCCTCTGCCTTCCTTCCTTCCTTTCTTTAACAGATTGAAGATTCTCAGGGTCCTTTTGGTGACTATTTCATACAAATTCAAATCTTCAGTGTTTCCTTCAAGCTTCAATCGACGAGTAACAGTGGTATTCTCGTTACCTTGGAGGTTTACGACCATCTTCCGTTTGGTCTCGGCATCGACTCTAGGATCGAAGAATGTAAGGCCGATGAGATGCTCTCGAAGATACCACAGGTGCCGTTGAAGAGCTGTGGATGCTGCTTTGGAAATGGTCTGATTTGGGTACTTTTGCAAGATTTTAGGAAGCAGAATATCATTGAAAGATGCGTGGATTCAGACGGGGGCTTCATTCCAAAAACGTGCGTAGACCAAGGCGATAAATAGAGAGAGCTCAGTGATATTCTTCGTCTCACGTACTGTCAGCTGTAGTTGATGCTTGAACAGATAAATTTTGAGGATGTGTGAAAATAAAAACCCACTCTAATAGACAGAGTTTATTTCCACAACAGTTTCGACGCCCACTGGCATCCGAGGAGGATGCCAGTGGGCGTCGAAACTGTTGTGGAAATAAACTCTGTCTATTAGAGTGGGTTTTTATTTTCATATTTTGACCTTCACGTAGAAAAAAGTGAAGTTTTTTGCATTTATTTTGAGGACGTGGATGGCCTTGGCCATCCAGCGTGCATGGTGAGTTGATCCTGGAGCGCGGACCTTGACTTCTTTCTCATCACGGCACCCGAGGAAGGTGAGGCAGAGTCGTAGCAATTCCTCGTAGTCATCACGCGATTGTTTAGACTCCAGTGCCTTTGTGAAGTACTGGATCATTTCCTCTCGAAGCTGGAACATCTTTGGATCTCTGAATAGGTTGTTTGAAGCCTTCATGAAGGAATCCTTCTGAAGTGATGGCCATTTTTTCCGAAAACGTTTAAAGAGAGTCATTTCCGGGCCACCTGTGGGTCCAAGAAGTGCGTTGCAGGTGTTTGACAAGACGACTTCAAGGATATGATGTCGACAAACGATCCAGACAAGTTCCCTCCCTACTGCTTTTTCAATCATGGTACAGGCTCCCCTGTGAAGGCTAGTATTAGAGGCAGTTGTGTCAAATACGAGACCTTGGGTCTCACCGCGAAGATTCCAGTCATCAATCGTCGAAATGCAAGCTTGGCCTGTTCTTCTCCTGTAGCTCGTTGTATTTTTGGCATGGCTAGGAGTTTTTCCATCCCATTTCCTGTAACGATTACCGCGGTTTGTTCGGCTGTTTCCTTTGCGCCGCCGATGTTGGGAAGTAGTTTCCCATCCCAGTAAAGAAGAAGGGTTCCTTCGACAGAAAACGAAACTTGATCCTCTTTGGCTGCTGCCTGCCTTGCTTGCCTTCTTGAACAATGGATGGAGCTGCGAGAAAGAGTCATTGTAGAAATATCATAGCCCAGGGCTTGAGCGACTGATCCAGCAACGAAGACTGCTCCTCGATCGGGAAGGTTGACGCGATCAAGAGCAGCAACCACATCTGGTGATGTGAAGATATTGTTTCATTTCGGAGGATGAGAGTGTACATCTGCTCTCCGGTCGAAGTCAATGGACAATAATCATCGCCTTCAGCGCTGAATTCTTCAGAGGATGAAGTGGATGTGCTGAATGATGGAAGAGCAGCAGCTCCAGCCTGGAATGCAGCCTCTCTTTCTTTGTACTTTAGAGCTTTGTCAGCATTTCTCCTGTCGACATCTCTTGCAGTATTCCTTGGCAAAATTAATCTTGTCAGGGCCTGCCATACAGGAAAAGACGTATTCTCGTTGCATCATCAGGAATTGGCGGTCTTCTTCATTGTCTATCATCTTCAAGGCGTCCTTCGAGGCAACGTCGAAAAGCTCTGAGGGAGTCTCTTGGAACATGCTCTCTCTCACTATGCGTCTTGCGGTTTTTCTTCAACGCAAGAAACTCTTCGTACAGCTTTGACAGCTTCCTAACGCAGGAATTGACTCGCTGTGTAGGAATCCTTGCTCTCTGCCATACTTGCAGGGCCTCTTTGCAGGCCAAGTTGTAGCTCTCTTTCAAGGTCTTGGACTGTTCATAACTTCATGGTGGTGAAACTTAACCAAACTAAGCACATCACGCAGATGAGCGAGTACTTCTAGCCATAACCTGAAAAATGAGAGAAAATAATGCATTAACCGTTTAGCACCAAAGCACAATTATGTGTTAAAGTAAAAAATTGCAGTCAAAATAAATAAAGTAAAAAAATTGGTTACAGTGGTTAGTGGTTAATGGGTAGGAAGATAGCCAAATTTTTAAAAATATATTTAAGAATAAGTAAATAATAAACTTCAAGAGACATAAGATATATAATATACCGTGCAATTTTAATCATTTAATTTAATAGCAACATCCTTGCTGGTTATAAATTTGCATACAAAAAACATAATTATATATATATACAGGGCGTCCCAAAAAAATGTACACACACTTTAACAGCTGATAGCTCAATTGATGTTTCTTTTTCCAAGTTAAACCCATTAGAATTAATAATGGCAGTCAGACTAAGCTTTGAACAAAGGAAATTCATTCTAAAATGCTACTGGAAGTGTGAAAACGCAGTTGAAGTGCAAAGACAGTTTAGGAGGGAGTTTCAAACAGATCCACCAACGCGACTTACCATCACTCGAATTAGAGATAAGTTTGAGGCCAATGGAACTGTTCAGAATGTCCACAAGAAGCGTTCCGGAAGACCACGGACATCGACAAGCCCCACAAAGCAAGAAAGAGTACTGGAAACGTATCACCAAAGTCCAAGAAAATCTGTGTGGCAAGCGAGTCGTGAGGTAGGAATTTCAGAATCGTCTGTCCAACGCATTTTGAAGCGCTGTCAATGGAAAAGTTACATTCCAAGATTAGTCCATGCTATTAATGAAGATGATCCGGACCGAAGAGTGGAGTATTGCGAGTGGTACTTGGCCGAAAGGTATCTTAACATGTTGCAAGAAGAGATTTTCCCATCCCTGCTAAACGAGGAAGGTAACTTCCCAGTTTACTTCCAGCAAGATGGAGCTCCACCTCATTATGGTCTTCACGTGCGTCGGTATTTGGATCAGCAGCAGTTTCCGGATGCTTGGATTGGTTGGCGTGGTCCTGTGGAGTGGCCTCCCAGATCCCCAGATCTCACCCCCCTTGATTTCTATCTTTGGGGGCACTTGAAGGCCATGGTGTATCAGGAAAAGATACGAGACATAAATCATCTAAAGGAACGTATCACAACGCCATTACAAGCATAACGTCAACTGTGCTAATGCGTGTTCATCAACAGTGGGGAACACGTATTGAAATGTGTTTTCAAAACAATGGCAACCATGTAGAGCATATTATATAAATAAAAATGGTTGTCCATAAAAAAATATTTATTTTTCCTATGTATGGAAACTTACGGCCCACCCTGTATATATATATAATATATATATATAATATTTTTTATACTGAATAAATATAATACATATGAATTAATACTTACATGAGATACTATTCCTAAGCTCTTGAAGTTTGAACGAACTTAAAACCGTCCTCCAACAAGTTTAGACTTGAAATAATGCACGAGTAAATGATTTGTCTGATTCACAAACAGCATTATACAAGAAATTGAACAATTGCATCATCCTCTGAAAGGTGGGCAGAGTCAATTTGGCGTGACTGCCACGTCCTCTAAAAGTGAAGTGGGTAGAAAATGATTAGCTAATTAATTAATTGAAAATGTGAAAATCATAGCAACCTCTTATTATGTACTTAATTGACAGATATTTTGCACAAAATCACTTCACATCTAAAGGAATAAGAGCAGCCATGTGGAGAGCATTTCCAACTATTTGGAAATTTTAGCCCAAAATTTGGACCACCCTAAATTGGGTATGAACTATTGAAGGTCACTATTTTTCCATTTTGTTGCGTGTAAATGTAAAGTTTAGAATTTGTCATAAACTTAAAAATGTTAATACTGCATTTGATGGCTTATTTAACTTTTTCTCTGCGGGTATTTACGAATGGTGAGCATATTATGATGATGATGATGATGACAGTTGTGAAACGGTTAATATTTAAAAATGTTGACAAGCACAATAAGTTTCAATTTAACTTTTAAGTTCAAAGTAAAAGTTGCTGAATAACTATTACCCAGTTATATCCCGAAATTGAGGTTAAAATTAATGTTTTTCTTTTACTAGAACCAGACTATTTGGAAAACTTGATCGAGACACAAATGTGGAATAAATTTCACAGTAAAAGTAATGATCACTCTTCTGAACAATTGAACATACGAGGAACTTCATTATTTAAAAGCTTTCTAGAAGAAAATGCTAAAAATGAAAGTCAAAATAAGGAAGATAAAGACGAATGCAAACGCATTGAAAGTAGGAACACTAATGAAGAAGATGACTGTAACCGAAGAGTGAAAGAGAGTGAAGAGAGTGAAAGTACGGAAGTAGAAAATATTGAAGAAAATGAAGGTAGCAATGATATAATAATAAATGTCAAAAATGCAGCCGAAACTAACATCTTAAAATTCTACATTGAAGATTTATATTTGGAAAAGGCTTTTGAAGTTGATGAATTAATGCAGTGGCAAAACCAGGAACACACAAAGTTAGTATATATATAATATATATATATATATATATATTTTTTTTTTTTTAAGTTCGGGAAGAACCGATTCGCCTCTATTTAAAAGGGCATATCTCGGCGGAAAAACAAAGAAAAAGTGAGAGGAAAGACAGAGGAAAAAGAAAGGGTGGAGGGGACAGTCGAAGTGGAAAAAGACCAAGGACTGCAGGGTCGAGCCCCATCATCCTTGGGTGCTAGGGCCGGAGGGCGCACGTGAAACCTCCAGGAACAAGCACGTACAAACGAGCACAAAGAGCACTCAAGAGCATGAGCTTAGAACCCCCTTGCGGGGATATATATATATATATATATATATATTTTATATATATATATATATATATTATATATTATATATATATTTTATATATATATATATATTTTATATATATATATATATATATATATATATATATATATATATATATATATATATATATATAATGCAAACCCACCCACAAGGAAAGAGAAAAAATGATTGCAAGTTCTTTCGTGTATTCAACAGTACACCTCGTCAGTACCCTGATGAGGCGTACTGTTAAATACATGGAAAGCCTTAGAATAATTTTTTCTTTTTCATTGTGAGTTTGCATCATTCAGTTTTTTCCACTTGTTTTCGCTTATATATATATATATATATATATATATATATATATATATATATATATATATATATAATATATCCAATCGCTATATTTCAAGCTTTGCACGTAAATAATGTGAATTTACTCACACAAGTAGTTTGAATATGTAATACGAAAAATGGTCGAATAATTCGACTCTGGCACAATTTGTGACTTAACTGTATGAAATAAACCTACTCTGATTCTCATCTGAACCAGGTTCAAGGCTCTCAGGCTGCATTATATATATTCCTTTCAACCTTTCAAATGTTCCGTGCGATGATTCCTCATTTCACAAAGTTCAAACCTCTGGCCCCTCCTCTCGAGTTGGCCTGGTGAAGTACAGAGTTGGTTTCTTGTACTCTTCACCTCACATAGGTACGCCTGGCTTAACTGGAATTGTTCTGAGCCAGACGTCTAATCATCTTTTGAAGATGTCCACCGCAACACCACTCGTGTTCCATATTTCCTTGTAGTCCAGGCAATCTAGAGCAAAAATAGCTTCAACCTGGGTAAAATTGCTTCAGAAGCTTTCTAAACTGTTTCCAGCTCAGGAACCATTGCAGAATAACATATCCAAAATCTGACAAAATTGGACCCCGGGAACACCTCCAAAAATGAAATTCAAAATGGCGGACTGGCAGTTTCCTACGAAATACAATAAATTTTAATTTCGCATTGTAGAGAGACTTATGACGTTTTTCTTGATCAGTAAAATGTTTTAAAACACATTTTTGTTTCTAAATTAACCTATATGACACTAAAAATTGTATTAGGTGGCTAGTATTAAACTATGACGTCACGTAATTAAATAAAATATACTGTATGGAGTGTATGTGAGAATGGACATTGCTACATCTTTATAAACTTATATTATATACAACTCTTTAATTCCTACTACCCACTATCAAATCTGCGTATTTGTGCTTGTCATTTTCTTTAAAACTGTTATTATGTACTCCTTTTAAATACTGCAACACAGTTATTAATTTGTGTTTTCTGTTTCAGACTGACTCGGTGTGCGTCCGCCTTCAAGAATGCAGACCCCTGAAGAATTGTGCGTGATTTGTAAGGAGAAATTGGACAGCGGACAGGAAGTGGTTCACATCTCGCAAAAAGGAGCAGATGGTATAAATGCATCCAGCCGCAGCCGTGGAAGCGATGTTGTTGCAACAGCTGGAATAAGTGTTCACGTTGTATGTAGGAAAAGGTTTACGGATAAAAAGACCATTGAAATAAAGAAGCGACAGACCGCAGCCGAGGAAATTCCAAGGAAAAGTGCTCGTTTTCATGAATACACATTTTCCAGTGGTACTCACTGTTTGTTTTGTGATACCTTTGTGGACTTTTTTTCCAAACACAAACCAAAATCAGAGCATGTCAAAATAAGAACTACAGAGTTCTCCGAAACCATAAAAAGGTGCTGTGAAAGCCGTTGCGATGAATGGTCGTTTAATGTAAAAGGCCGTCTGGAGTATTATCTTCGTGATCTTCCTGCTGCAGATTGTGTCTACCATCACACCTGCAGCGTAAATTTCGAAGTGGAAAAAACATTCCTCGCGCATACTCCTCCGACGATCATGATTCGAAGAAAGGGAGACCAACTAATGAAGAGCAACACCAAGCATTCCTTCAGACCTGTGCTTACCTGGAAGAGAATGATGATAAACAACTGTTGATTGAGACCTAATTTCCAAAATGGAGGAATATCTTCAAGGAAGTCAGAGCTCTGTCTACGAACGCAGGCACATGAAGAGAAAGCTTTTAGAACGTTACGAAGACAAGATCATAATATCAGGTGAAAGTGGGAAGGCAGATGTAGTAACACTACGAGAGACAGCTAATGAAATTCTTATAGATTATCACAAAAAGTCGAAAGAATGTGATATAGATATAGAGCTACAGAAGATTTACCTAGTAGAAGCTGCTGCAAAAATAATCAGAAGTGATATCAAGTCTGTCGACTCGCCTAGAAAAGATGTGTATCCATCTCCAAATGACATCACTGCAGAAAGTGCTCTTGATTACATTCCCAACAGTCTGAAATTGCTATTATCAAAAGCATTTGCGGGACAGGATGCTTCAAGAAAAATAGGTGCAATTGGGCAGAGCATTATGCAAGCAACCCGTCCTAGAGGATTACTATGTCCACTACAGATCGGTTTGTCGGTTCAGCTACACCACAACTTTAGGTCAAGGTACCTTATTGACGTTCTCCATCAGCTGGGTTACTGTTCGTCGTATGCAGAAGTAACAAGATTCGAAAGAAACGCGGCGCTGGCAAGTGGGTCTGGCTCTTTTACTGTTGATGAAAACACTGCAGTCCTTCTAGCAGCAGATAACGTCGATCATGATGTCTGCACTTTGGATGGGAAGAATACCTTTCATGGAATGGGTATGATTGCCGCAATAACTCCGAAGATCAAGATCCACCCTTCTATTCACAGGCGTAATGTTGGTGACAATGACATTAAGAAGATTGCAACCATTGACATTAGGGAATATAGACACGCGAGAAGCATGTTGAGGGACATCTCATTCCGCGAACTTCCAGTACCCACTGCCACCATAAGTCGACTTAGTCTTCTCTGGCAGATATCTTCAGCAGAAAGATCAGGTCCAAGTTGGTCCGGAACAATGCAGGCAATTCACGGTGGATCAAGTGTCTCACATCCAGGTGTGGCATCGATCACGTTCCTTCCCATCATAGATATGTCGCCAACTGACGTGACCTGCATATTTTCGACATTACTATATTTGAGCAAGATAGCACGCGATCAAAAGTCCCATGCATTATTACCTTTGATCAGCCACCATTTTGAATTTCATATTTGGGGGTGTTCCTGGGGTCCAATTTTGTCGGATTTTGGATATGTTATTCGGCAATGGTTCCTGAGCTGGAAACAGTTTAGAAAGCTTCTGAAGCAATTTTGCCCAGGTCTAACTACAAATTGCCTGGACTATTGGGCAGCTGGTTAAACAGTCTTGGTCTCTTCACAACAAAACTATTTTCCTTCAAGTTTGAGGAGTTGGGAACACGACACAGTCTTCCTTTTCTACTTTCCACTGTTGTTTTGGGGGTTATAGGGTTCAAAGTAAGATTAGGGACGAGTTCCTCCATTATTTCCAAGTAAATAATGGTGTACTTCTCTCCTTTCCAGACAATATAGATTTAATTCACGTAACCTTTCCCAGTAATTTAGTTCTTTGCGCCCATTGATCTTGGCTGTGAAGTTTCTCTGAATCCCTTCTAGCTGACTAATGTCTTCTTTTTTATATTGGCATGTTAGGACCGAGCCAGTATTCGAACTTCGGTATGATCGGTGTTTTCAATAGAGGAATTATTATATTCCTATCCCTTCGTTTAAAGGTTCTCAGTATCTGCCCTGTTATTCTCTTTCCTCTGTTTACTGATATCCTATTTTGTTTCAAATTTCGCATCATCAGTATTACAACCCCTAAATCTTTTGCTTTAGAATTTATTTAAATTTCCTGTCCATTTCGAGTATAATATTCCATGGATTTTAGGTCCTCCATTTTCCGTACTGTAACAGTTGAAATTTCTTAGTGTTAAATTTCATATTGTTGTCTTCCGACCACTTGTAGATTTTGTTCATGTATGTTTGTAAAGATCAACTGTATATTCTCTGGATTTCTTATTTTCCTACTAATCTTTGTCTCATCGGCAAAGGATGTTACTTAGCTGACCCTGGTAACGTCCTCATTTATGTCAGTTAGCATGATTATGAAGAGTAGTAGAGCTAATACTGTTCCTTGTGATCCTGAGTTGAGGACCTCTGATTCTGATTAAGATATTCCTTGAACTGTAACGACTTGCTGCCGCTCGCTCGGGAAATTATTATATCTATTTTCCTACTCTTCCTGTTATTATCATGTATTTCAGTTTATGTATTATGATTCCATGGTCATACTTGTCGAATGCTTTGGCAAAGTCTGTGTATATTACATCATAGTTTTCATTACTTTCTAGTGCATCAATAATGTTGTAGTGTTCCATTAGTTGTGATGGGCATGATATCTACCTGACCGAAACCCATGTTGGTTATCATTGAATTTTTTCTGAGTTTCCAAAAAGTCATAGATTTTTTCTCTAACTATTTGAAATATTTTAGTGAGATGAGATGTAAGCAACACTGGCCTATAGTTTTTGGTCTCGGGTCGATCTCCTCCTTGGAACTATGTTCACTCTTCAGGATGCCCGGTATTTCTCCCGTGTCTAGTGATCGTCTCCATATCCAATATTTTGGGCTCAGCGATTGTATTCTTGCAGTTTTTGATCAGTGTGGCATTCCATTTGTCCGGTCCTACCGCTGTGTGTGCTTTTCGTTTCCCTTTAGCTTGTGTAATATCATCTGTTGTAAAGTCGAAATCCGTTATACTTTTCCCTTGTAGTTCTTCAAAAAACGCGTTTCTATCGCATATCAGTTGATCAGATTCTGGATACTGAAAAATGATTCGTACTGAGCTCCTTAATATTTTAGATACTTCTGTTAGGTCATCAGATAAAGCATTGTCTTCATTTTTTAAAGGTCCGATAGTCGTGTGATTTTTCGACTTCCTTTTTGCTAAATTATAGAAGTACTTTGAGTTAACCTTTATCGCTTCTTTAACGTCATCGTCATCTTTTCCTGTATGCTTCTCAATTGGGTCCTGTATGATGCAATTTATACTCTGCAGTTTATCATTTAATATTTTTCTGATGTTGTTGTCTGCATTTCGCAGTCACTCTTTTTCTCTTTCAGAACATTGACCTATTTTGTCTCCTGAACCTGCTTCTTTTTCCTCTTTGTTCTTTTTTCCCTTTGTTGCTTTCCTCTTTTTCCTCTTTGTTCTTTTTTTCCTTGGTTGTTTTCCTCTTTTTCCTCTTTGTTGCGTTTTCCAGCGTTTTCTCCTCTAAGGTGACTAAGATCATTAGCATCTCTTTCGATGTCTTGACCTTGAAGATGGTTTTCCAATCTATTGCTTCTATGCTGGATGCAACATCTTCCCAGTTTATAGCTTTGGAGTGAAAATTAAACAATTTTAATTTTCTTTCTATAGCGCTTGTTCTTTCCTTTTTTGTATGCAGGAAGGAGGAGGGGCAAATGCAAATGCCCGCAAAAGCGCCTCCA
>JAJOZX010006798.1:232500-245884 GCA_023014485.1 Bathynomus jamesi | reverse complement strand
AGCGTTATCACTGACTTTTAAAATGGATGCTAATACACTTCAGAAAGTAATGGAACGAGTCACACGTTCCAAATTTATCGGCGTGTTTGCGAAGAATGAAACATTGAGTTTGCCAAGTACGCGAGAATGCGGTAGTCTTATTGTGAACACAGACATCATCGGTAATGAAGGGATTCACTGGATCGCTGTCTATTTTAAAAATAGACAGCGCCTGTACTATTTTGATTCACTCGGTACTCAACCCTGGAGTGACCCTATTATTGTAAAATTTCTCGCTCAGTTACATATTCCCGAAGTTGTATGGAACCCATTCGCATGCAAGGATATTTTACTAATGTTTGCGGAATGTACTGCGTCTCATTTCTCATGCATATGTCAAATGATAAAGAATTTATAAATTTTTTAAATTTATTTGACCCGTGTCACACTCGCCGAAACGATGAAATGGTATGCAGACAGATAAAAAACCGTTTTCCAATTGTACGTACTCGTTGTATATTATAATGTTTTGTTCGTATATTTGTAACGATATATTCTGTAGTTGTTTATTGTACTGATTTCTTTCATTTAATAAATTTATGAAAGTATATTGTGTCTTCTTAACCCAAAAAGATCGAAAACACTTACATTATTTCGGTGTGACATTGTTGACTAATCAGTATATCATCCGTATTCCGAGATTCTTCAAAAGATTGTATAACACGTGTCAAATCCTCATCGGACCTTAAAGGAATAATGTTCATTCTTTTAAAACATATACAGAGTATACAGACAGATCCCCATTATG
This sequence comes from Bathynomus jamesi, assembly GCA_023014485.1. NCBI lineage: Eukaryota > Metazoa > Arthropoda > Malacostraca > Isopoda > Cirolanidae > Bathynomus > Bathynomus jamesi. The sequence continues at coordinate 245,097 of JAJOZX010006798.1, read as the reverse complement.
TGAAGATATCTTTGGTTCGAGGAATAACATTGATTGCCATAAAAATTTCGATTTTAGCATAATGGGGATAACCAAATAACATTGATTACCATAAAAAATTTTGGCGAGTATCTATTTGGCGAGATACTACAACTCTCCACATTATATTAAAACGAATTATAGACACTTACATTTCTATGGTAGTCCCTTGCGTCGGGGTTGTAAGGAGCGTCACTGCAAATATCTTCAATGGTTTGCGTTGGAAATAATTCGCCACGGTCAATCGCATTGAAAAGACTAATTGCGGTTAATGCTGCAGTATCACTTTCTTCATACAATTCCGGGAGACGTACAGGTCCATGGTGGAGGATGTGTGACATTGCTGGCTGTTCAGTATATCACCGTATTCCGAGATTCTTCAAAAGATTGTATAACACGTGTCAAATCCTCATCGGACTTTAAAGGAATAATGTTCATTCTTTTAAAACATATACAGAGTATACAGACAGATCCCCATTATGTGAAGATATCTTTGGTTCGAGGAATAACATTGATTACCATAAAAAATTTCGATTTTAGCATAATGGGGATAACCAAATAACATTGATTGCCAAAAAATTTTGGCGAGTATCTATTTGACGAGATACTACACCCCATCCATATATATATATAAAATCTAATTATAGACACTTACATTTCTATGGTAGTCCCTTGCGTCGGATTGTAATTAGCGTCACTGCAAATATCTTCTACGGTTTGCGTTGGGAATAATTCATCACGGTCAATCGCGTTAAAAAGACTAATTGTCGTTAATGCTGCAGCGTCACTTTCTTCATACAAGTGGGGGGGGGGTACAGGTCCAGGAGGGAATGATTATTCACTGACGCGAAAATAGCTACTGTTACTCCCAACTGAAAAATATCCCCTTTTATATGCACAATCGACAAGCTCCGCCCAAAAGGCCAGATGTTCGTCGTGATTGGGCTGCGATGTAGCTGGGTGGAGCTATGACGTGTACCAATCCGCTATAACGGGACCGGACGAGCCACATATATATATAATCGTGTTTCTTGAATTATAGGCACTTACATTTCTATGGTAGTCCCTTATATTATATTTTTATTTTACTTACAAGTATTGTTTTCACAAATTCTTGTGTTAACATAATTGTTAACTTATTTTATAATAAAAGAAATATAGCCTAATTATATTTTAAAACAGCATTCGGTTTCCACATTAAACTGTGGGTCTAAGGTGGCGTGGCATAAATAAACACTAAAATAAAATTAAATGTTATAATATGAAAAAAATAAATATATATATATATATATATATACACAGATATATATATATATATATATATATATAATATATATATATATATATGTATATATATATATATTTACATATACCTATCATAAGCTGTTTAAAAGACTATATATATAATATATAGTAAACTTATGTCGAAATAAACTAGTTACCCATAAAATTAATTATTTTCTATTATTAAGTTTTCTATGGTTGAATTATGTGTGGCTAACTACGTTATTTGTTTCGAAAAGTTTAACTAAGTTTAATGAAGTTCAGGTTAATGTTATATTTGGTTCTCTTCGTTAAACACTATATACATCTATTGTAAAACCCTATATACATCTATACATCTATAGTGAAACACTATATATATATATAGCTATTTTGTACGGATATGGGGAAGGAATTTATAGGCCGTGCTTTTCAGAACATGTTGACAGAGTTTAACATCAGCTATTACACAACCAATTCTATACATACGGCTTCTTTAGCTGAAAGAGTTCAGATATATATATATATATATATATATATATATATATATATATATATAATATATATATCATAAGATTTTAAAAGACTGTATATATATAATTATAGTAAACTTATGTCGAAATAAACTAGTTAACCATAAAATTAATTATTTTCTATTATTAAGTTTTCTATGGTTGAATTATGTGTGGCTAACTACGTTATTTGTTTCGAAAAGTTTAACTAAGTTTAATGAAGTTCAAGTTAATGTTATATTTGGTTCTATTCGTTAAACACTATATACATCTATTGTAAAACCCTATATACATCTATACATCTATAGTGAAACACTAATATATATATATAGCTATTTTTGTACGGATATGGGGAAGGAATTTATAGGCCGTGCTTTTCAGAACATGTTGACAGAGTTTAATATCAGCTATTACACAACCAATTCTATACATAAGGCTTCTTTAGCTGAAAGAGTTCAGATATATGTGTATATATATATATATATATATATATATATATATATATATATATATATATATATCTATCATAAGATGTTTAAAAGACTGTATATATATAATTATGGTAAACTTATGTCGAAATAAACTAGTTAACCATACAATTAATTATTTTCTATTATTAAGTTTTCTATGGTTGAATTATGTGTGGCTAACTACGTTATTTGTTTCGAAAAGTTTAACTTCAAGTTTAATGAAGTTCAAGTTAGTGTTAAATTTGTTTCTAATCGTTAAACACTAAAATAAAATTAAATGTTATAATATGAAAATAAATAATATATATATATATATAATATATATATATATATATATATATATATATATATATATATATATTTACATATACCTAACATAAGATGTTTAAAAGAATGTGTATATATATATATATAAGCATAATAATATATATCTAGCAAGAGCAATCCGATCATTGCAAAAAAAACTGGAAAGGTATGCAATTCCAGGTTTAATAACAATAAAGATTGAGTGTGTAAAAATTATTTATTTAATAAACAGAATTTAATTGGATTAACTACCGTCATATATATTGTGGTACACTATTTAAATGGATGATTAATATATGGTTTTCTGGGACACATGGCGCTATCTGGCAACTGAATACATTGCGCTATCTGGCAACTCAGCCAGAATAGAGGTTTATAAAAGACCGAGAGACGACTGACGGAGTCATTCCAGCTCGGCTCCCAGCCGAGCAAGGACCTCTGGTCCTTCTCTTTCTGGCCCTTTGGGAAAACCCCTTAGAGGCCTCTTAGGTTAGGTAAACGAAAATAACTTGGGGGAGAACTCCGCCTCCAAGGTTGCATGCCTTGCAATCAAAGGCCACTACTCTCTCTCTCTCCTTCAGGTGTCCATCTCTCTCTCTCCTTCAGGTGTCTCTCTCTCTCCTTCAGGTATACCCCTCCCCCTTGGCTCAGCCAACTAGCTGATTATGAGCCTATAAAACAACGCCTACTCGGCTGAAGTCTTAATATGCACTTGGCTCCTGCCAGGTGAACACCTCTCCTCCTTTCTCTCCTTTCTGGCCCTTTGGGGGGAATAGCTTGGGGGAGAACTCCGCCTCCAAGTTGCATGCCCCTTGCAACCCCAGTTGGCAACAAAGGGCCCTTTGGGTATTTTTCTTTTTTTTCTTTTTTTCCTTTTTTTTTTTTTTTAAATTTTTTTCTTTTCTTTTTTCTTTTTTTTTGCAACACCCCCCTTTGCAACAGCCCCCATCCCCCTTTGCAACATTACATAATAACTTGCAACATTCTTGCACTCTCCCCTTTTGCGGCTATACTACTGAGCCGTCATATTGGTACTCCCACAATGAAGAATTCCAACATTTGTCCGCTCCATATCTTCTGAACAAATTTGAGGATTGGGATGATACTTTGCACAGTTGTTACCCACCCCCAGATGATTTGTCATCGCCCACTCCCGGGATCATATTTTGAAGGTCAAGGTGAGTATGGGTCATAATGTTTATCGCGTTTGCTCCATAACTCTTGAATAAGTGAAGGGATTGAAATAATACGTTACACAAATGCTACCCACGATCGGTTGGTTTCTAATCGCCCACCCCCTGGGTCATGCCTTCAAGGTCAAGGTCACAGCAGGGGTCAGAGTGTTTTTTTGTGTCTGCTCCATAACTTTTGAATAAATGAAGGGGTTAGGAAGATATTTTACAAATGTTACCCACCACCAGATGATTTGTAATCTTCTACCTCCTAGGTTATACTTTGAAGGTCAAGGTCACAGCAGAAATCATGGTATTTTTCGTAGGTCAAGGTTGCAGAAGGAGTCATGGCATTTTCTCGTCTGCTCCATAACTTTTGAATAAGTGAAGGGATTATGATACTTTACACATGTTACAAACCACAAGATGATTTGTAATTGTCCACCCCTAGGTCACACTTCAAGGTCAAGGTCACAGCAGAGGTCAGAGTGTTTTTCGTTTCTGTTCCATAACTTTTGAATAAATGAAGGGGTCAGGATGATATTTTACATAAATGTTACCCACCACCAGATGATTTGTAATCGTCCACCCCCTGCGTTATACTTTGAAGGTCAAGGTCACAGCAGAAATCATGGTATTTTTCGTAGTTCAAGGTCATAGAAGGGGTTATGGTATTTTCTTGTCTGCTCCATAACTTTTGAATAAATGTAGGTATTAGGATGATATTTTATACAAATGTACCCACACTAGGTGATTTGCAATCGCCCATCCTATGGGTCATATCTTCAAGGTCAAGGTCACAGCAGGGTCAGTGTTATATATAATTAATATAATTATAAGTACTTAAATATAAGTAAATTTAATTTTTAAGTTCAATTCCAGTTTACATTTTAACTTTATTTTAATATTTTTTGGAATATATATATATATATATTTGGGGAACAGCTTTTCCTTTAAACATGTTTGGTTGAACAATCGACCGTAGTTTTTATTTATTAATTTATTATTAGCTTTCTGAATTTTCCGTATGACATTTTTCAATAATGTTGGTAAATTATAAATAATATTTCCAAAATTTTCCGACGTTTCGCTCTGTCCTCGAGCATCTTCAGAAAATTCGTTTGGAGCCACCTTCGTAGGTGTTGTTGTTGTTGTTGACGTTATAAGAGGTGAAATTAGAGTTGTAGGAGTGATAACAGAAAGTGGGGAAATGGGAAATATAGATGAAGAGTTGATAGGTCCTCGGGCTCACCAAGGATGCGCAGGTTTTTTTTTTTTTTTTTTTTTTTTTTTTTTTTTTTTTTAATGGGGGATTTAAGGTCTGGTGATAAGTGAATCACCTTCCTTGCACGTTCAAGCTTTTGTAGGGTGCTTGACTTGTTAGCTTAGTTTGGGTTTTCTACCTCTTTTATTTTATTTATTTATTTATTTATTTTTTTATTTTTTTTATTTATTTATTTTTTTTATTTATTTATTTATTTTTTATTTATTTATTTATTTATTATTTATTTATTTATTTTTTTATTTTATTATTTTTTTATTTTTTTTTATTTTTTTATTTTTTGTTTTTTTGTTTTTATCTTCTATACGGTACAAAAAGTGCCGTTGGTGGGGGATGTCTGCTGCGGGGTAGACTTCTCTTGAAATAGAAGTACTCTCTCCCGCGCTGAGGTCCAATATCGAGTTCTTCATAGGTCTGTGGAGAGGTGTTTTGTACCTTCCTCCAAGTTTTCTCCGCCCTGCTGTGCAGGAGGACATTGAGGGCTGGTAAGTTTGCTTGTTGGTGCAGTGCCTGGGATGATATCCTGTCGCTGAGTCGTTTTCCCAGGATGAATCTTGTTCCAGCGTTCTGTATTTTTGTAGCAACATCAGATTTGTGTCGCTCGTTGTGTGCAGTGGAATTGCCGGGTATTCGAGGATAGACCGAACCAGCGCCGTGTACAGCATCTTCTTATTTTTTACCGAGAGTCCCCTGAAACAGTAGAGTTTACTGAGCTCTCTTCTCGCTTTGTTTGACCTTGCTGTGGTATGGTTTTTATAGCCAAAGCTGTTGATGGTCAGGCCGAGAGCTGTGCCTTGTTGCTTGTAAGGTTGGACTCGGTTGTTTATTTCTAGTGCGTGAACGTTCCTGTGGCCAATGTTAATAACTGTGAATTTCTGTTGGTTCGTCTGAATTTTCCAACGTTCCTCGAATTCATTGATTCTTTCAATTTGTCTCTTCAGCCTGTTGGCGTGTTGCTCTTTGCCGAGGTTTGATGTTAGTATTTGCGTGATGTCGTCCGCGTAGATAACTTCTCGGGTGTGTGGTGGGGGCGGAGGCAATTGGGCGATGTACAGGTTGTACAGAGTGGGCGAAAGTATCGCTCCCTGTGGTACTCCCGCCTGGATGTCGAAGAGCTTGCCAGTGTGGGTCTTGTGTTGGACGTAAGCTTTTCGATCTTTGAGGAAGCTGCAAAGGATTTTCCCTAAGTTTGCGTCCATGTTCTGTTCGAGGATGCGGTATTGTAATCCTTGGTGCCACACTTTGTCGAAGGCGGCCTTCACATCTCTCAGTACTATCGAGACTCTTCTGCTGAACGCTAGTTTGCTTGCCATCGCTTCGTGCAGAATGGCGAGGGCTGTGGCTGTGCCTCTCTTTTTCCTGAATCCATGCTGGGCGTCTGAAAGTGCACCATTGACCGTGAGGTGGAAATTCAGTTTTCGAAGGAGTATTTTTTCCAGGGTTTTGCCGAGTACCTCTAACAGGCTGATGGGTCTATAGTTCTCGATGAACTCTGTGGATTTCCCTCCTTTAGGGATCATGATGATTTTTGCGGTTTTTAATGCTTTTGGGAAGTATCCGATGGAGAGACTGGCGCTAAATATGTTTGCTATCTCTTCGTGTATGTTCGGGGGCGACTTTTGGATCAGGGTTTTCGTGATTCCGGAGGGGCCTGGTGCCTTTTCTTTAAAGAGGCTGATCGTGTCAGTAGGTGTTCTGCGGACGCTCTCTTTTGTAGTTCATTTTCGGAGGTTTTCCCGCAGTTTCGCGTACGTGGACTGACGGGATTGGTCAGTTTCGTACGTGTAACTTGAGGATTCGTTCTTGCCCGGTTCGCTGATTGTTTATTTTCGGGGAAGTCTCTTTTATTATTAATGCTTCGATGATATGAAGTCTTTTCTCATCCCTTATTTGCGTTATCACGTTTGTTCCTTCCACTATCTGTTGTCTGTTAGATTTATTTTGTGTATGTTCCACACGTGATCTTTCGGACTTCCTTCTTGTAAGTGCATTGTCAGCTTTCTTGACAGTGTTGTTATGGTTGTGAGCCCACGTATCTCACGTTTCCTCGAAGTTTGCAACCTTCGTTCGGGCATTGAAATTCGTAAACTACGTGGGATTTTTGTAGATTTTCGGTTTTTTGAGTGATGTTATTTTTTATGAATAAGTATAAGTAAGCCCTGACAAAGAAATTTTCATTCTACGCAGAACACCTACGAAGATGGCTCCAAACGAATTCCCTGAAGTTGCTCGAGGACAGAGCGAAACGTCGGAAAATTTTGGAAATATTATTAATTTACCAACATTATTGAAAAATATCATACGGAAAATTGAGAAAACTAATAATAAATTAATAAATAAAAACTACGGTCGATTGTTCAACTATATATATATATATATATATATATATATATATAGGGTGTAACAAAGGTCCGTTCTCATAGGGAAATAAGATATAACAGAATTGAACGAGAAAATAGTTTTAGCTATACATTACAAATAGTACACTCAACTTACCTAGTTGATCCAGTACATGCCGAATTGCATTCCATAGAATAATAGAATAGATCCTTTATAATAATATAAATATCCCGTACATTTTTTCAATTTACAATGACATGAATATTGTGAAGCTCGCTGTTTATTTTATTTAATTTGGCCCTTAAGCTTTACGCTTTACTGGGCTGTATCCGTTGTAGCCGTTGATATATTTCTACTCGTCTTTGTAGCTGCGGTTACGTTTTGAAGTGTTTCCGCTCTAATTCTGTTTACACTGATCTGTACTTTTTCTTTTAACTGCTGGAGCGTTCGAGGTCTTGACTAATAAGAACGGACTACTAAGCGAGTTCGACGAGGAGAGAAAGCGGAAAGACGTCCTTCTTTGCAGGATAACGCAAGACCACACAACAGTTTGCAAACAAGAGAGGCCATCACAAAAATGCGCTTCACTGTGTTACCCCCACCCTCCATACAGCCCGTATCTGGCACCTTCAGACTTCCATTTGTTTGGGTCAATGAAGGATGCTATTTTGGAAGAAAGTTTCAGAGTGACGATAAGGTTGGTGATGAGTTAAGAGGTGGCTCCAGCGGAACCCAGCGGACTTTTACCAGCAAGGAATAAAGACCCTTGTTTCGAGGTGGAGGAAAAGCCGTAGAAAAGATGGAGACTATGTAGAAAAATGAAAATTTTGTAAAAAAGGTATGTAACTACTTGTGTACAAAATTTTTGGAACTTACAAGGAAACTTGAAAGAAAAAAAAAAGGTGGGGCGAAATATTTGAGTGGCCCTCGTATAATTATATAGTAGTGGCATGATATAAACTTCATACCTATAGGCCTACCGTACATCAGAAACATCTTTCACATACAGTACAAGCTACAATTACATTAATGATCTTTGGTAGACTTTAAGACCACAATTTCTTATTGTTAAGATACATAAAAATGCAAAACTTAAAAAATATAAGGCATCTCCAAATGTAGTTCTGTTTGCAATGCTCGCTAGAGTCGTTAATAATTGTAGCCATTCAGAAATTATACGATCAACACTCAGTGAGTTAGTACAATCTTGAAATATTGTTGCAGATCATCTTCACATCATAACTTTCCATATTATCATAAATACTTGAAATATTGCGGGTATATTAAAATGAGAAATAAGAACTGCATGAAATGAGAAATAAAAAGTTATTGGGCTAATGTATGGTGCACAGGAAATCTTGTTCTGACAACTGTGTCTGACTGTGTGACCCGGCAAGTGTAAACACATAGCGTGTCGGTGTTGTGGGCTTGTGGTGTGGCCGCGTGTAATAGATGAACGTGCTTAATGCTTAATAATTCCCTTTTATTAGGTAAGTGAAGTGAGCTATGTCTTTGTTTATTAATTTTGAGTAGAATCTTGCTTTTCCTTATGGATTTCAAAAAAAGAAGAGATACAGACTAGTATGAGGCTACCACAGGTTGGCTTTGGAAGAGCTTTAGGCCTAGGCTAGGCTAGATTGTTGAGCCTTCCCAAAGCATGGAGGAGCTTATTTGTAAAGATTTCGAGTTAGTATCTGCACCAGAGGTGCAAATACCGCATTCGTTATTTGCATCCGAATATCATACCTCTACGTGCAAATACCTTCAGCTAACAATCTGAAGGCCTAGTAAGGCCTCCCCTAAAAAGGCTCGGCCTCGTGGATTTCTGAATGCCTCGACCTCGGCCTCGTCCCATGCCTGATATTATATTATATATTATATATATATATATATATATATGAAAATTTTTCACGAAAGTAACACGTGAAAAATATTTATGATGAATAAAACCACGAAGGAAAGGAAACACAGATGGTGCTCAAGCGCTTCGTCTAATGACATCCTCAGGACACTGAAGTACATAAGGAAAAACTATCGATTTTTAGCACAAGATTAAGATTTGTTTCCAAACAATGTTATAGATAAAAAAAATAAATAAAATACATATATACAAATTTATACTGGAAATCTGCCCAAGTTTTAGCACTCTGCTCTTTTTGTATATAAAAATTGAACAATTATCGATTTTTAGCACAAGATTAAAGATTTGTTTCCAACAATGTTATAGATAAAAAAAATATATATATATACAAATTTATACTGGAAATCTGCCCGGGTTTTAGCACTCTGCCCTATTTTTTTGTATCTTGATTGAACGAAGGTTGATGACGTCTTCAATAGTATTTTTCATTATTGATCGAGAGCTCATTTTCAGGCCAATCATAATCCTTGTGACAAATTGCGACTTTGTCAAGAAAAACCTGGTCTTCGTGAAACTTAATATTTACCAAATTATTTCAGTATAAATTAAGACTTCAAATGTAGTTCCATTGGGCTCACTGTCAGCACACTCATCAAGTAAAATGGCGTTTGCTCTCGTCTTCTAATCAGCTATTTGACCATTCTAAATTTCGGACATTTCTTTACCAATGAGAATCACAAATGTTGCTCACCCTCCTCCAGTTAGGCCAAGGGCCTGTCAGTTGCCGAACCCAGAAAAAGGTCACCACTTAGTCCTGTTGAGAAAAACTTGATCTCTCTCAACCTGTTCTAGGGTTGTTCTTCTTTTCTCTAAAGCTTTCTTGGTATTATCATCCCATCACAGCTTGGATTTTCCAACCGGTCTTCCGGTCTCCTCCTGTTGAGAAAAACTTGATCTCTCTCAACCTGTTCTAGGGTTGTTCTTCTTTTCTCTAAAGCTTTCTTGGTATTATCATCCCATCACAGCTTGGATTTGCCAACCGGTCTTCCGGTCTCCACTCGTATTGTATTGTCGAGAGTCTATTATCTCCCATTTTCTTTTGATGCCCATACCATCAGAGCTGGTTTCTTTGAATATACTCAAGCACCGGCTCCACCCTCAATTCCCTCCGAATGAACTCATTCCGCAATCTATCACGGCGGGTGACTCCATAAATCAATCGTAACACCCTCATTTCCGCAGCCTACAGCATATACGGCTCTCCGTCTTCGTGGCTAATTCCCATGCTCCGAACCATACGTTAAATCAAGTATAAGAATAGATGTGTAAAGTAGGATTTTTACTTTCTTTGGGATATTCTTTTCCTTCAATAAAGGGTATAACAGCCCTACTTCTGCACTGTATTTCTTTATTCCATTGCTTATTTCTTATTCCATTTTATTTTCACAATTAAAGGTTACTCCTAAATATTTGAATTCTATCGTTTTCTTCAGCCGACAGCTTCCAATCATCATGTAACTTACTTTACCTTCTCCTGCCATTGTCATGACTTCACATTTATTGACATTCAATTTCATACCATTTTCCTCCAATACCTCTGTCCAATTGTTCAGAGTCCTTTACAAATTTTCTATATTCTCGGATACAAGTGTCACATCATCTGCATAAGCCAATGTTGTAACCTCGTCCTCCATCTGGTATACAGTCTTCATTATCTTGTCCGACAGCAAACCACTTAACCTGTTCAGATCCAGATTTCACACACTTTGACATATCTCATACAAACTTTTTATAGCTCTCAGCAAAGGCATTGCTACTTTGTCCTGACGGTCTTCCAGCACCCTTCACAGTTTGTCACGCGGCACCCTATCAAAGGCTTTCTCTAGATCAAGGAACACTATTCTCTGCTTCTTATTCCACTCTGAGGAATCTTTTCCAGAAACATTCTAAAAGTAAATACTAAATCCATCGTTTCTCTGCCTGGTCGGAAACCATATTGCCAAACACCAAGTAACTGTTCCACGCTTTCCCTCAGGCGATATTCCAGAACTCTCTCGTACATCTTTTCCACGTGAGTTAACAGGAATATTCCTCTATAGTTTTGACATTCAACTCTGTCTCCTTTCTTAGACATTGGACATATTAAAGACCCCATTCCTTTGGTACTTTACCCGAACACCATGCTGTATTAAATATCTTTTCTAGGAGCATGAGCATCGCATCTCCACCCTTTTAAACAGTTTGACAGGTAACTCGTCACATTCAGGGGTTTTCCACTTTTCATTTCCCTAAATGCAGTAGTAATCTCCTCCTTCGTGATATGCCCTTATACGTTTACACAAGGTGGATCTACACCATGTAGTTCAATCGCTGGTCCATCCACATTCAACAAAGCCGAAAAATAATCTATTCAATTATCCCTTATTTTAATTGGGTCAGTTAAAAGATCTCCTTTGACATCCCTAATTCTGTAGTTGGTTTCCCTACTTCTTTTCTGTATCCCTTAGCAATGCTAAAACAAGTTTTTTACCATTCATAAAATCTTCCTCTACTTCTTAACCCATAGTCTCCCAGAACTCAGCGTTTGCTTTTCCTTTTAATCTATTTACAGTAGAGTCGTGATTTAGTGCGAGATAAGGACCGGTAATGTTCGCGAAGTATGGAATCGCACTATACGGTGACATAGGTTTCAGTGTAAAAAATGGGTTAGGGACTAAAGGCCAAAAATACACCAAATAATGGTAGAAAATTTAATTACACGCTAAACAATACAGTACAGCACAGATTTTAAGCTTAGCCCAATGTCCGCTCATCCCAGGACTCATCAGACACATCCTCCGCCCCTCTACATGCGCTTCATCGCGCGCCTCCTCGCGCGCTTCATCGTCTGACTCATCCCGCGTCTCCCGACTCACACCTGCACCTGTATGAACGAAACATACCTAAAAGTTTTTTTAGGTTTTCCTTTACTCGACACCACAACGGGGAGTTCTTTTTCGCTCTTTCACTCGACACCACAATTTTGTTCATTTTTATTTTCACTCTGGCTCGACTGGCCTCGCGATGTACGGCGACTTGTTCGCGAAGTATGAAGACATGGGAGTTGTATAGGTAGTTGCGAAGTACGGAATTCGTTGCTTTAAGTCGCACTAAATCGCGACCCTACTGTACTTCATTTCTTGCCATTTCATATTCAATCTTGTTTCCGCGGTTCTTCTCTTCATCCATAACCTGAAAGTTCTCATCTTTTGTTCTGTACTGCTTCTTTCACTTCGTCTGTCCACCAAGGCGTTCGCTTTTTTTTTTTTATCCACCTACGTACTTACATTCTAAAACGTTCTGTCACGTTCAATACATTTGTTTTCAAAATTTG